>BROG01000468.1:0-32500 GCA_030159075.1 Atrina japonica | reverse complement strand
ATATGACAGTTATGTAATGTACAAATTTGTAGTAAAAATTGTTCTTTGCTTGTATTTGTTTCTTAATTATCATGATACCTGCAAACAACTTTTACCTTGTTACCTGATAACACAGCTCTGGAGTGATATTGTATTTCAGGAAGATTTATATGAATGGGGAGGTGAGGGAACTGCTGGTCTCATGCAGAAAATGAGTTCACAAGTAAAGAAACTTGCTCAAGCTGCGTGTAGATGGAGACTGTCTGTTTTATATCAGAATTCTCAGGTGAGAATTTGATTTTCCTATAGATTTCTTTGACATACCTGTGCCATTTTACCCTTTCACCCTTAAGTATCTAAATGATATGTTCTTTTCTAATGTTTAAGACAAGTCTAATTTTGTTTCAAGGGATAAAAGTGTTAATAAACTGATCTGCCAGTAAAAGCTACTGAGGAGTGCAAGAAGGTGAATTTCTTCCATTTTAAACCGTTATATATTTTATTGTAATCTCTGTTAACAAAGTTGTAGTAGTGTAATGGTCTGTTAGTCAGATACATTGTTAAATACCAGTTCAGATTATTTATATTTCATTGCACACTAACTCATCAACCCCTGAGAAACTATGAACTCTTCTATAAATCAAGGATTTGGGTCAGTCCAAATGTGTCTTTATGAGTATGAGTGTAAATATAATAAAAAGATATCTAAACATAAAGATGTTGTTTAATCTGAGGGATTTGGTTGTTTTATTGTTGCTTTAAGAATTTTGCAAAGAATTTTTTACTGAAATGGAAAGTCAACAGCTACAGTTGAAGTACCATAAACATGGACAAATGCTATGGACTGACACTAATGCAGTTAGGGACCTTTAATATGTGTCCCTTTAATATGCAATAACTACTCTGACAGTAACTCGTGAAATGGTAGTCCTTTGCTTTGAACCAAAGCAAGGAAAATTCTTTATCATTTCAAGATCTTATAGACTTTAAGTCTTGACTATATGAACTTTTTGACCTTTACTTTTAATACCAAGCACATGTAAGGAACAGTCATGTTTAAACATTTCCTATTTTTTTATAGTCAGCGGTACCATGTCAGGGAGCATTCAGTGGATGGAGAGTAATTTTAAGTACAGACAAAAATAAGGAGGGTAACTTCCGTCGTTTGTTGGAAGCAGGTGGTGCTACTGTGCTTAATATCAAGTAAGAATTTTACAGTTTTCCTTATAGACGTCTAGACCTTTTTACCACAGCAGAAGTCTGCTAGGTATCTCCCTTAGTTACTCATATTGTAAATAACCTTGCATAATGTGCTGCCAGGCAACCGTATTGGATTACATTTAGCTGGTTGGTGTTCAATCATTTCTCCTCACATTGATATTTTAATGCATTTGCTTGATTTATAGAAAAAGTAAATGTGTCGCTCGACATCAAAATACTACTTATCAAAGAAAATACAGTTGAACTAACTTATATTGTATATTGTGCCATTGAAATCCTGCTTCATTTGAAAATATCAGTCGGTAGCGCCAAAATTTGAAGCCCTTCACCGGCATTTGATGACGTCTCCATACGAGTGAAAGATTCTTGAGTGGGACGTTAAACAACAATAAACAAACAAACAAAATGAAAACATTTTGATTCCCTGGCCAGATTTCTTTATAACCATTATAACGTGATTATTTGGAAAACCCTCTTTATTTGAAAATTTTTTTTATTCCCCTACGATTTCAATACATCTGGTTTTGAAGCTTTTCATATACAGTAAAAACTGGTGTATATAGGGCCACCCAAGGGACCAGAAAATATTGGCCTTTATATGCAGGTGATCCTTATACACAGGTTCAATTTAGTCAAATTATGCCGTCATGGTACTTTTCAAAATTGGCCTTTATAGACAGGCAATCCTTATATAGAGGTGGCCACTATAGCAAATTTTATTGTAATATACTTATATGTTTTTTATATGTTTTTATCTTGACTGAGTTGTTTTTTTTTTTTTTTTTTTTTTTTTTTTTTACTTCACAGTCAGCTATAATGTTATGTCACTGCTTAAATAAAAAGTAATACAAACTACAGCATGGTTATTGATAAATCTCAGATCACAATTTGCAATATAATGGTGACTTATGATTATTATTTTTTTTCAGACCACCATTTATTGATATGGTAAAAGCTTCACATGCGTTTGTGGAATTGAACAAAGTTCCGTTGAGTGAGGTAGGTTTTGTCAGAAGAAAATCCAAATACTGCAAAATCTCTTTTATATCTGAAATTCCAGTAAACAAAACTTTTCAAATCACATATTTTCCATTCTTATTGGACAACGAATAGACCTACTAAGGGTTGTGTTTAATTAAAATTGGTTTTAAGCAATTATTAATTACATTTTTACCTTGGCTCGTTAACAGGAGTTGATTGTCCCATGTTTTGCTGGTAAACAAGTAATTTTATACAATGATTTTTGCATACAAATTGTAAACCTTCAATTGCAGAAAGTAATTTCAAGATAATAGATTGCAATTACATAATATCTTGATACTTTGAACCAGAAAAATATTTTTAGATAAGCAAAGTTTTGAGACAAAAACTTTGAGATAGTATAAAAATATAGTAAAATAATCAGGATTGCCTGTTCGACTCTGACATAGCTGGAATTTGGACTTATCCGATTTTGACATAACGAGATTCAAACTATATCTTTTTGACTATATCATAGTTCTTACATTTATAGCAACTTAAGGTGATCCAACATAGAATTTCATGAAATCCATTCTTTATTGTTAGTCTTCTAGTGGTGAAACGTGGGAGGATGGTTTGTATTGAATGTTATTTCTGTGTACATCTGTACAGTCAGAGGATTTGTAATTTCTGATCAGTCAGTGCTACCCTGTAACTCTTTGCAAATATTTGACTTCCAATTTTTGAAGTTAGGAATAATGAAAAAATCAATGATCTAACATATGGCACAGGTTGAATCAATACATTTGGTAAAGAATTATCCTTCTTTATTCCAGCTGGCTGTCCTCTTAAAAATTTTTTCCTTAAAATGAATCGCATTATAATGTTTAATTCATGTTAGACCATTCCAAGTTTTTTCTATGTTAAGCGTCCACCCTGAATTCAAAAACCTAACTACCTATTTGGAAAAAAAAAACCACACAACCTGAACAAAAACACAAGACTCTTCAATTATATTTGTGATCATTTCATAGAAATAATTGCCATCAGGTTATTGAGTTAAGTTGGGTAAACGGGTCCAACTAATCAGAGTGCACTACTGTATCCTAAGTGTGCTAGAGTACGTAAAATTCTTTATGGTAAATCTGTATTAGCTTTATTTTATCTGAACTCTTTGTCTGCATGTCTTTCATTCCATGTGTTGTAAGGAGCAATATGCATTCCTGGATTACCAGTTGTGTGTGTATTTAAACATAATATGTTCTAAACAAAAGCGCACATGGACACTAAACATAGAAACAAATTGGAATGGCCTTATGTTATATAATGTATATGACTGTTTTCTGTTGTTTACTAGTTGTGATCAGGAAATATAGAAATTTGTACACTCGAATTTCAAAAGTATGTCAAATATTTCATTTTCTCATTGCTTTCTTTGTTAAATGATATTTTTCCAATAACTCACAAATTAACGGTTTCATCAATTAATGCGAAAGTCATATGTTTAGAAGAAAGTTTTTATTTTCTTCGGGTTTTTGATTTGAATTTCTTTGAAGCTTTATTTCTAAGAAGCAAAATTTTTCTTTACAGTAAGTACTTTGTTGATGCCTCTAACTAAGAACAAAGAAGGAAATGGCACTTCAAATTTCGCTTGGCACTTATAAATACTTGCATCTTATACATAGAAAATTTGACACATTCCAGACCAGTTTAAAAAGATAGTCCAAAGACTGCCACACAATTGAGCAAAACTTCACCAGATTTCAGTGAAAATGAGTCGGGCTGATTATCTACAAAAAAGTTCATTTAACTCATTGACCCCTGTAGCCATATTTGGACTAATCCATTTCAAAGAACAGTTAAGTCCTCCGTCAGAATTCAGGGGTGCATAATCTAGAATCCAAATTTCAAAATGATTTAACATTCAATATCAACTTGTTCACCCCTGGATTTTGACAATAGACTTTACAGTTACTGATTCAGGTGAGTCTAAATATGCCACTGATTCAGGTGAGCCTAAATGTGCCACTGATTCAGGTGAGTCTAAATATGCCACTGATTCAGGTGAGTAATTGTGCCACTGATTCAGGTGAGTCTAAATGTGCCACTGTTTCAGGCGAGTCTAAATGTGCCACTGATTCAGGCAATTTTAAATTTGCCACTGATTCAGGCGAGTCTAAATGTGCCACTGATTCAGGCGAGTCTAAATGTGCCACTGATTCAGGTGAGTCTAAATGTGACCACAGGGGTTAATGAAATAACATTGAAAGCTATGGAAAAATGACATTAGGTGACATACTTTTGGCACGTGCCTGTATTTGTATTGTATCTTCACGAGGTAACAATATGGGGAAGTGTAAAACCTGATCAATTAGCATTTACCTAAGTGCCATAAAATGAAATTTTAGTATCATCAAACCAGTTACAATGTATATTCAGAAAAAGTCCTTTTCTAGGTTACATAAATACAGCTATATGTACCATCACATCCATGCTTAAGGGTATTACATGTATTTCATTTCTGTATATTTTAATTTCAGGATGATTTAAAATCTTTGGTGGTATCCAAGGTAACATGTGTCAAACCAGATTTTATAGCAGCACATCTCACTGAAGATCCACCACCATCTGCGGAAGACTTCTATCCCACTGAAGTTAAAACTTTAGTGGCAAGGTAAGAATTTATGGAGGCCTTCATTCCAGATAACTAGACATTCTGGTTCATCGTTATGTTGTATGAAAATTATATATCTATTTTGTTTTCTTTGCTTGTTAAGTTTGTTTTTCATGTCATTTATGGCATTATACTATCATGTTATTGCTTTGGAAATGAGTAGTAAGTTCCTTGGCTACAATCAGGCACCATTCCTTACTAAAGCAACGTGCTTGAACAAAGGCATGATAGATACATATTCTAGTAACACTGAACGTTAGTTTGCCTGTCAGGATTCATATTACTCAATGAATGGCATAGCTACGCCACACCATTATTCCCCAAATGCACAAACCATGCTAAAGGATATGGGAGGGTGATGTTACAGCATGTAATCAGTCTAAATGTGCCTCTCGGGGTGAATGAGTTAAGCACTTTATCAAACGTTTTAGTTTTCCTAAGTTGTAAATTTCATATTCCTGGAAGAATAGTTATGCAGAAGAGGCAGGGACTTATGTGACCTATAAGTCTCTTTAGTGTCTTGTTTGAATCAACTCAATTCATCCCTATAGACACACTTGGACTGGCCTAAGTCATTGATTTACAGAAGAGTCTATTGTTTTTCAGGGGTGATGAGTTAAGAAAAGTAAAAAATACTGTAAGTTTTAAAATGTAACCTTTCTCTTTTTCAGCTTGTTTGGTGCTCCTTCCTCAAAACGAAAGACAACATTGTCTACTTCAGATGAAAAAGCAAACAAACGGCTGCGTAAAAAGTGATTGAAGTGTGAAACCGATCAAACTCCCCATGTGTTCATTGCGCATCAGTATATTGTATACATTGTATATGTTCTGATGTAAAAATGTTTGAGAGTATTTTGTACAATGATAAAGCTGTGATATACAAAGGCTATCTGAAATGTATAAGGTCTGTATAGAGATGAAGATGACAATTATTCCGGTGAGAACATCGGGAAAATCTCAGAAATAATTGCTTTAATTTGGGTAATTTTGGTATTATTTGGACATTTTATAATTAACCATATGCATTTTACTTGATTTGTCAGGGATTTTGGATAAACTTGTAAATTATTTGTCAATAAAATAATTGTAAAGTGCATGTTGAAGCTGTACTGTTTGTGGACGTGCAATGTTGAAATATTTCACTTCAATAATGTCACAGTGTTAGGGACATTACATTATGCGTTAACATTTTGTTAAACATGTATACAGGCTGTCATTTAGATAAAAAAAATATATATCCTTTGACTAAGTCTAAACTTTGATTAAAAAAGATATATATCACCATAGAAATTTTCAAACCCATTATACACATTCGATTTCTTTTCAAAAACTACAACATAATAACAATTTTTTTCAACCCAGGATTTTTTAAGAATGTCTTATTTGTATAAAACATTAAATATTTGAAAAATTTAATGCAAACAAACAAACAAAAAAATCCATTTTGACAGCTAGTATGCCTTTAGATACCAGAGCATATTTGCATCTATCATAAACCTAAACAGGTTTGTGCTCAAATTTTATAGATTATAATAGTTAACAAATAGTTCAGGGCCTAAAGTCACTAAATTTCCTTGATACTTAGAGGGATGTTAGCTGTTTTTTCTTTTCTTTCCATTTTCACTACCTAGATTGATATACAATAACTAAAAAGAGATATACACAGGCATAAGAATTCCTATATATTTTGTGAAAATTGCTTGTGAAACCCAGGTTTGGACTTTTTCAATAGCAATTGATTAACTCCACCTTACTATTTGTATATGAATACCACACAAATAGTTTTTGGGGGTAAACTCAGCTAGTGCCCTTTCAGCTCAACTGATTTTTTTTTATGAATTTAAGATAAAATAGTAGAATTTATGCTCCAACTGGACATGTTTGTATATTGACAGCATACAATTATCAATAATGTTGAAGATTATTGCTCATTTGGAGAAAATTAAAGTACTTATTAAAAAATTGTTTGAGTAGGTACTCAGATTTTGAGTACCTTACACAAGGTATTTATTTTTTTTTTCAATTTTTACTGAAAAATAAAAAATGTGACCCAAAATGTGTTATGTGAATGATGAAATATGATAACATGTTTCTTATTCAGTCAGATCCACAAGTTTTACAAACAATTATGTAGTGAAATAATCGTTGAGCTTGAGTATTGATTTAATTTGGTTACTTTTAAAAGGCCCGTGTGTGACAAAATACAAACACAATTTTTATGGATTTCTGTCTTACAGTGGAACCTCTCTTGAAAGACCACTCTCATGAGAGACCACCTGTCTTCAGAGACCACACTTTGAGAACCACTTGGTTAAATAACCCTTTAAATAAAACCTCTATTGAGAGACCACCTGTCTTCAGAGACCACGCTTTGAGAACCACATGGTTAAATAACCCTTTAAATAAAACCTCTGTTGAGAGACCACCTGTCTCATGAGACCACATTTCAGTGGCAGATGAGGCCGTCTCTCCAGACAGGTTCCACTGTAGTTCTGTTCAGTGGTATTCAGCAGCTGACTCTCTTTAAGTGTAAATTTTATCCAAACGTGCATATTGTATTTAAACATGAGTAGAATTCACAGGATGTTGGTGGCATTTACACCTAGCTGTTGAATTCATTAAATGTATGAATTCATAACTTTTCAAAAAATCTCAACATTGCAAAAATTCAGGCTGATCATGATGAAAAAATACTGTCAATTGACAAAAAAATTGTTTTTGGTTGGTTTGTCAAATAACGAAATAATTATAGCCTGAATTCTGAAAACAGGCAAAAGTCAAAGTTAATTTTCAATGGTAATGAAATATATTGATAACTTTTTATGTACATTTAAAGTAAGATTGATATATTTGAAATAATTTTACCTTTAGATTAGTGGATGTTCTGTATTTTCATATTGTTAAACTTGTATATAACTCTTCCTTCATACTCTTTCAATATAAAAACCACAGATAACGAAAGTATTAATGGGGCATTGGCTGTGTTTACTAAAAAATTATTTCGATTTTTTTCTACTTTTACTACATGTACTTTATGTACAGTAACAAATTTGAACTATGCACCGGCATACAAGAAATTTTATATTCCTATATATTTTGTGAAAATTAGGTGAGGTCCAGTTTGTATTCATATAGAAATAGTAAGGTTGAGATAATCAATTACAATTGAAAAAGTGCCGAACCTGGGTTTCTCAACCAATTTTCACAAAATATATATGAATTTAAGAAGTTTTATGCTTGTGTATATCTCTGTTTTGTTATTGTATAGACAGACGGACAATCCAAACATTATATGCCAATGGTGGACCTTTCAGGCTGGTAGCATAAAAATATTTGATTTTCATTTCTTGCCAAAGTTTAAATGTTGACATGCATGCATTTTTAAAGACTGAAAATTAAACTTTTGAGTGCTCATGTGTAAATGTTAAAATCTGTTAAAGCTTATTGTGAAGTGTTCTGTGGATAGTAAATGATCAAGAAGAAAAGATGTACAAACTGCTTATACGAGTCTTAACTTACTTATTGTGTCCTGATTGTTATCAGACAATTTTATTTAATATTTTTGGTCTAAAAAGTTCTTTGTTTATATAATACAAATTATGATAAATTAATCTTAATTAATCTAATCACGATTAAAAAACCATTGAGTGTTTGGAAAAATGCTTCTAAAATTGAGTGAGCATTGCTTTCAAATTACTTTCAAAAAGTTTCAAACTGTTTGAAGTACAACATCTGAGACAGAGCTATTGTACAATGTGTTTTAGGTCATATCATATTTAAAAACAGCGTGGTTAGGTAGGAATTTGTTTAAGTTTGTATAAGTTATTCGTTTTCACATCTGAAAATAAGGTATATAGGTAGGAATTAGTTTAATTAGAAGTATGTCATTTTTTTAATGTGAAAGGGGTGTTTATTGGTAGGAATTTGTTTAAAGTTTATAGAAGTACATTGTTTTCGTATTTAGATACTTGTCCTTATAAAGGAAGCCTCCATTATGGCACCAACTCTTGAAAAATCTCAAAACAAGGTATGGCAGCATGACTTTTGGAATGATATTGAATTTTGGTGTTGAGAAATTGTGATTTGCATTCATCATGTTCATATTTTTGTAATTTTTAACCATCTTGATGAACTGTTGAACATTGCTTTTTATACAGTCCTTGTACTTAGTTGTACATTCCACAAATCATCTCATGTATTGGTTTCATTCACATGTCAATTCATTCACCCCTAGAAACACATATGGACTGGCCAAAGTCATTGATTTACAGAAGAGTTTATTGTTTTTCATAATACATGAAAGGTCAACAGGCCTTTAATTTTGATAATCAATTATAGGTTAACCAATATTTTTGTTTTCAGAATCTCAGGGGAAAAATTGATATATTTTTAAAGTTAAGTGAGTTTGGTTTTTTTTTCGCAGGAAATCATACAAATAGGGTTCTATATCAAAATGATGATTATATTTCATATCTTGTTTTTTTTTTAGATATTCTATTCAAATCTGTTGTTTCTGAGTGTAATGAAAAAGACATTCGTTTCATATATATTTTCCAGGATTTTTAACAATTGTATATTTCATAGAATTTAGCTTCACTGAATTTTGCTCTTTGTTGGAATAAATTATTGATGAAATTGTGTTCATTTTTGGTATGAGACTCCTTAATCAGGGTAGAAATATTGTCAAGTTTGGAGTCAGATAAAGAATAATTTATTTGTAGGAGTTGGATACAGATTTTACAGATATTATATTTCATTTCCAATATTTTCAGGTCTTTTTGATTCAGTTCACTGGTTCAGTTTTTACAATTGTATATATTGAGAAATCTGTTTGAAATATTTTGTCATAGTCTGATTTATCAGGGATGTAAATTTTCCGGTTTTTGCCGGAATTCTGACTTATATTGATTTCCGTAATGCCAATCCAATTTTCCGGAATTTGTCTGTTTCGATGTTTAGTCCTTACCACCATTTTCTGGAAGATCTATTGTCTTCATTTCTGTTCTGTTCAATGAGAGTGTGTGGTTGCTTTATACGCAAACGTTTCAAAGATCAAGACTACGCTTGAGCTAGCTTTACTAACACCGTTTTTTTATTAGCTTGAAGAGAGTTGAATGTCCAATTAAAACATGTATTATTTTAAACATGTGTTTTGGATGGCGGTGGCTATGAGCCTGGTTTGACATTTCTATTCTATTTCTATCAAAGACATTGAGTGACAGTGGGTATGGTTGCAGGAAAAGAATGCAACGGGTGTTTACTATTTATAATATATCCGGAAACTTGATTTACCAGAGATGGCTTCTTGCATAATATGTAATAACAGAATCCGATATTCATTGCTTGTATGGTGTGTGTATATGTATACATTACATAGCATGAACTATGCATATGCATATATATATATATATATATATATATAGTAGCTAATTACTTACATGTATATAATGCACATATTATTTTAAGCAAGTCGTACTGCATGAAAAATAGATATCTACATTTTTGAAGGTTTTAAATCAAGGGTGATACTTGATGAGAAAAGTGTATAAATAGTCTCAGAATTGGTTAGAATTGCTCTCCTGGCTTTTCAGGGGTGCTGGGCTTCCAGGGGCCTAGGTGGCTCCTGACCTACTGGGGCCAAAATAGTATTTCCTTCTTTTTCACCTAGGTCCACTTACATCCCTGATTTTATGCTTTTGTTAAAATTTTGTGTGACATCTCCTGTGATATGTCTCTAGTGTAAATATGTGTTGTTTAACTCTGTTTCTCTCTCTCTCTCTATCTCATTCTCTCTCTCTCTCTCTCTCTTGCTCTCTCTCTCTCTATCTCATTCTCTCTCTCTCTCTCTCTCTCTCTCTCTCTCTCTCTCTCTCTCTCTCTCTCTCTCTCTCCATTGATATATTAGTACTGAATACCACATGTATCTTTTATGTGTACTGTTTCGTATGCAACAATTTATCAATGAAATCACGGAAACAGTTTTATATGCTTAGACAGGAAACGATGATGCAGCTACATCTGTTTACAATATTATGTAATTCTAAGAACTAATATTTTTATATACATCAGAAGCAAGTGCTCTTAATTTTGCATGTGTACCACAAGTGTGTTAAAAAATAATATTCATACGAATTCATGTGAAAGTTTGTATACTGAATATTGATGCAAAATAGCATTTTAAATGACTTATCTTTATGTATGAATAAAAAAGTTAAACATAGAATAGATTTGTCCATTTATTTTCATCCCCATAAAATTAAGTTGCATGTTGTACGAATTTGTACAGAACATACTAGTCTGTAGTAAAATAAAACTGACTGAATTTTCTAATTTACTTCACAGAGGCTAGGAATACTGTATACTTGGTTATTTTCGCCCCTGTACGACAGAAAAAAAATATTCATCCCATCTTAAATTTGCCTTAAAACATCATAGTCTCATAAATGATATGTCCTTTAGATGAAAAAATAAAACCTATGTCCAGTGTCACAGTAGGTGTCGGCAAAATGGCCATAAGTACCAGGCATGGGCCAAAATTTGAAGCCCTTCACCGGCATTTAGTGACGTCTCCATTTGAGTGAAAGATTCTTGAGTGGGACGGTAAACAACAATACAACAACATAAATGGCATGTATGTCCGTGCTTTAATTATTATTTCGCTTTCATTTTGGATTCACCCTCTTATCTAAGGTCGAAAATTGAACGGGCGCTAAAAAGTGCAGGTAGAGTAAAATCCATACAACTTGGCACGATGGAGTCTTGTGAACCTTTTTTTCACCTGGGCGAGTTTAAATTTTATGTGATAAAGCATAACATTAAAATTAATCCATACAACTTGGCAAGATGGAGTCTTGTGAACCCTTTTTTTCACCTGGGCGAGTTTAAATTTTATGTGATAAAGCATAACATTAAAATTAATCCATACAACTTGGCACGATGGAGTCTTGTGAACCCTTTTTTTCACCTGGGCGAGTTTAAATTTTATGTGATAAAGCATAACATTAAAATTAATCCATACAACTTGGCACGGTGGAGTTTTATGAACCCTTTTTTTCACCTGGGCGAGTTTAAATTTTATGTGATAAAGCATAACATTAAAATTAATCCATACAACTTGGCACGATGGAGTCTTGTTAACCCTTTTTTTCACCTGGGCGAGTTTAAATTTTATGTGATAAAGCATAACATTAAAATTAATCCATACAACTTGGCACGATGGAGTCTTGTTAACCCTTTTTTTCACCTGGGCGAGTTTAAATTTTATGTGATAAAGCATAACATTAAAATTACACTAGCTAGAGTAACCGATCTTACTTGTCACCATATATAAGAGAATACCCAGTGAGGAATAAAGAGTTTTTTTACCGTGCAGCTTGTCATGATCGAAAAGTCAGTAGAGTCATCCGTATGATAATCAAAAGGTTACTCCGCCCCGCCATCTTATGTGAATCGGACAATAGACCGAATTAATAGACCACTATATACCAATGTACTTCTATGGACTATCCTATTGGACAAAGCATTATGATTTTCATTACTTTGTATAAAGATCCTCAAATTTGATACCAGAAGTGATAGTAATATTCAACAATGCGATATTTGAATGAAAGATTATTGAGTGGAACGTTAACCAACAACTACATTGTGTTATATTGTGTTTCATTTGGTCGTTTTTACGTGATACTGTAATTGTGATGAATGGAGATCCATTTTGAACAGTATATACCATGATTATGGTTATGGTTTCTGTTGGTGTTTGGTGGTATTCTGAGGCACGGCCATATATAGCTACTCCCTTTCACCGAGCTTGACCTTTTCACTAAACTCGAAAGGTTTCCTTGGAACATTTGCGACGGAAATAGCATGCCAACAGAGGACGCTGCTCCTTTCGGACATATGGTCCTATCCCGTTTGGAATTCGCTATTGTTCTTCATGTTTAGACCGTTATGATATCAATCTGGTCGTATTCTAATGGAGTTTCGAATATCCAGGAGTACCTCTTCATGTGTATCTCTATAGAATACGCCTCCCGAGCGAAGCTAGGATGAAATCCTAGGTAAAGATGTATATAAATAGGGATATTGAAGTTCTTTTTTTCTGTGTAGGGCCTACAATGTGAATACTTTTTAATACAAGATTTTTCAAAAAAGTCTTCCATTAGAGTTCTTCGAAAAAAGTCACCCTGGTAAAAGATATTTCTTACTGCATTGACATAGTAAGGCCACAAATAGGTGAAAATTTGTAGCTGTGGCACCCATCTGGCACATGCATGAAAATAAACCCAGTCAAACAGTAGACTACACAAGTACATAATATGTTTTATTATTACAATTCTCATAACATAATTCCTCCTAGTCTTATAAATAAAGTTTATTGCGCAAGTGTCTATTTCATGTTGTATTTTTTAAACGAATTCTTATACTAAAGTAAAATTTGGCCCTGATATCATAACATCATTTAAATTCAGTGGTTACTCATAGACGGATTTGGCAATTCTTTAAGATTTATTATTTGGCCTTGTAATATACCACTTTCGCTTAAGAAAATCTATTTAAAATTGGAGCTCAATTGAAAAAGTCTAATTGACAGAAACGATCGTCTTGAGCATTGTAACTTTGGTATTATGTCTATGATATTTGTGTTATAAGTCTATTTGACGTTAACGTCAAATACATAATACAACGTAATAACATCAAATACATAACGTAATGACGTCATTTTATCACAGTTGACATTTAACGTGACGTGTACGTGTTGTGTTTAAGTTTTTGAGATGAGTCAACAAAAATATCTGTATTTTCTTCCAGACATCTTCTTGGGCATAATTATGATTTCTTGCATTACCACCCCAGACTACATAGCCGCCTGAAATATAAAATGAAAATACTTCAAATATATATCGCTGGAAACATGGATTAGCTGACGTATACAGGGGCAAAAGTGTAATTCCACTTAAATATCATTGAATCCGACGATGTATGTTGTAGAGAAATGTATTGTACTTGTAATTACTTATTACTCTGCATGATTAAGACAAATGATAAAGAAACAATGAAAATCTTACCTAGATACTTTTCATACGAAACCCTGCAATATGGACTATACGGGGTTTCAATTAAATGGCCGGCTCCCTTATATTTCAAGATGGTATAGTATTTTCGTTTTTCCTTTGGGATCATATTATAATAACGTATGTTATACTCTGTATTTAAACACATATCATCTTCTCCCAGGATACAGAGAATAGGTACGTCTCTCTTCCAGGCCTGTTAAATGTAAAATAAACTTTTATATATGTTTGGGATATGAGACAAATCTATTCACCACTTGTCTTTTAACGGGTGAATTCGTTAACTCTTTCCAGACGTAGAAATAAATAGAAACTTCTTTTTCCTATTTTTTGAAAATTTTAAAATACTTCAATTTATTAATGTTCACACACACACACACACACACACACACACACACACACACACACACACACACACACACACACATTTATTATGTATATGTAATTTCTGGAATTCTAGATTTCCCATAGCTAGAGCGTGAGCAGGTCAATTATTTTGTCCATATTTTCACATTAGTGAAACATACTGATATACTGATTTGTGTGTCAAAGTAAACACAAAGTTATATATTTATATTGAAAATACAGGCGATGCATACTCCTCCATGGCACCTGATCCTACATCTAGATTTTCAATCACTCTAGGTTCGTGTTTGTCCAATATTCACCAGATATGTATACTGTATCCTTGATATCGATCCATGATTAATACTTTAGTAACGGAAGTCCTGAGCGCTTATGTCATAACCCGGCGTCGTCGTTGTACTTGTTGTCGCCGGCGTTCGTAGACAAACTTTATTCTGGCCTATACTTTTTAATCGCAAGGGGCAGGGCTTTGATATTTCGCATATAGATTCCTTATAACCAGAACATTCATTTGGTACCTTGACTTATGACCTAGTGACTTTGATCTTTGGCCTTCTTTTCAAAAGATTTAACCTTGGTTATAACTTTTTAAACCATGAGGGATAGGGCTCTGATATATATATATCTTATTTCTTATGACCATTTGGTTCCTTGACTTTTGACCTAGTGATTTTGACCTCGGACTTTGACCTATTTTTCAAAATGTTTAACCTGAGCTGACGGAATCAAACTATTTACTGGCCCCTTCGAGACCTTAAAATCTGACAGCTGTGGGTCAAATACCTATTTTGATAATTTACACCCATTTCGGTGAGCCTTGTTGTCTTTTGACAACTCTTGTTAACTAATTGTATAATATTATTATGCAATGGATTGTCCAATTTCATGGATTTGTTTTGACAAAATTGACAGAAACTGTCAGACAAGGGCAAAATATTGATATTTAGTTAACTTTTAAATAAAATAATATAAAGATTTCAAATAGTAAGACACTTGTTAATATTGGAAAAGCATAAATAAGTTAATATCGACCATGCACTCAGAGTCCGCAGTCAAATCAAGATGAGAAATATGGTACAACTTCCGGCCATAACCGGCATCGACAACTCATCAACCACTGACAAAAAGATGACTTTCTCCTTAAAGTAACGATTTTCAGAACAGGCATACAAATTGTCATTTTGAAATTAGACCAGTTAGCCCTTGATTAAAAAGGCTAAAAAGATATAGTGCCGTAGAAAATTTAAACATATCACGCATAAATATTCCATCAATGTAAAATTTCTAATGTTTACTAACCCATTATTCACATTCAAGCATTTTATTTGTATAAAACGTCGAATACCGGTATTTGAAACTTATAATACAAACAAAATAAATTGTTTTTGACATTTTGTATGTATTTAAAACGACATGATGACAAAAACAAACGTTAGAGGAACTCTGTTATAGAGAAACTACCAGTGTGGAGCGGACAGGAAAAACGAAATCCACACGTTATCAGTATTTCAGTTTTCAGTTTCTCAGTTTAGGCCATTCATTTTTTCTATGCTAAGCGTTCGCGTGTGCTTTGGTTTAGGAAATCATATTTGTAAAAAACACACACAAATGGCAAACGCGGAATGCATATTGTTCCTTACAACACACGGAATGAAAGCGTTTTATTTCTTATGTTGGTTAGATGTAGACACCTTCAGATAAAATAAAGCTAATATAGATTTACCATCAAATATTTAAATATCCCTAGCGCACTCATGGTACTGTAGCGTACTCTGATTACTAGAACATATTTACTCAACTCAGCCCCATAACCTGATGCCATTTTACTCTATTGAATTGTCACAATTATAATTGAAGAGTTTTGTGATATTCATCACGTTGTGTGTGGTTTTTTTTTCTTCTTGTTTTTTGTTGATAAGGTAGTTAGGTTTCTGTAAACAGGGTGGATATAACATAGAAAAAACTGGCCTTACAACGATAAATATTCAAACGCTTATAATGTGAATCTAACCTGTATAAAATGTTCATCTTTGGCTACGTAAACATCTTTTAAAACTTTTCCTTCCGATGTGCAAATTACCTTCCCTGCGTCAGACCTACAATGATGCACATACCCGTGTAACTCTTTTCATAGAGATAGATATAAGGTTGGATCATCAGATGATAGGGATCAGTTTGATCGATATATCTATATTTATCACCATTTATAAACATATCATTTTCATTCACATGTGATATTTACAACAAACCTTTTCTGAGTCGTTTTATTTCGTTCGCTGTAGTAGGAATAGTTTGTACTGAGTTGACATGGCTTAAACGGGAAAACGGGCTAGGTTACTTCCGGTTTCTTAACATTAAATAGACGACGATCAGTGATATCGTGGTTTAGTTCATCTGCGATTAGTACTTAACTTGCTGTTGAAATTGACGAAAATAAAGTAACAATCCGCTGGAAAATATATGCCTAGACTTATTGAAATATATGCTATTAAAAGTCAATTCATTTTAACATTCTACACTTGTGACAGAATTGAAGTTAAAAACGATTGACCGAATTGATTAGAATTATTGCGCTTGTTTGATATTTAAGCCTACACGCGTTACTAACAATGACTGTTCTGAAAAGAAACGTCTTTTCCTTAAACTTAAATTTACAAATAAAGGCATGGACGCTTTAAACATTGGCAATGTTCTAAATCACAAAAAAGTTCAGTCCTGTATTCTACCATATTTTAAACTGAAGACCACGCCTTGCATTTCATATAGCTATACATCTAGCATCGCATCCAAGCTATTCAGTTACAAACAGGTTTTGCAGTGCCTAGACATCAACCATCTTCTACACAACACTGTCACATGTTCATGTGCTACATCTCCTTTCAAATACAATACTATCGGGCATGTCATTTCCGGCGACGTTTCTATTGTTGAAAATAAAAGCCTAAAAAATCTTATTTTAAGGGGCCCTAAATACCGGGAAGCCCGTTCCTTTAATTGGCGTCAGAATTTCAGTTTAGTTATCGATTCTGTCGAAGATTATGCCAGACGATGGGCCAAACATGAAGACGTAGAACCAGACACTTTGTCTGAATGGCTGAAAGCCATACGATGGTTGATAAAATCTCGTATTCGAAAACTTAAAGGGACTATGAAAACACGTTATCCCTCTGTATTTAATGATCCAGAAGTTGTAACTGAACTGGATAGGTTATATGACCAATATGTACTGGTACCAGCCGACAAAGCCTCAAATAATATAGTTTTTATTTGTAAGGCACATTACTATAATTGTTTATTAGAAGAACTTTCAAAGGACGAGATCCTTCAAAATTACGTATCCGTATTACGTTCATTTGATATACCTACAACGGATAACGATTTCGAACTACCATATTTATATTGGATACCTAAACTTCATAAAACCCCATATAAAGATACATAGCAGGATCCAGCAAATGTTCTACCAAACCTTTATCTTTACTCCTTACCAAGATATTGACAGCAGTTAAGGAGGAACTTCAACAATACTGTACAGTTGCTTATTCCAGAAGCGGTGTAAACCAGATGTGGATACTTAAAAATTCTAAATAGCTTTTAGAAAATTTGAAGGCACACAATTTTTCTCGAATTCACAGTATCAAAACTTATGACTTCTCTACTCTTTACACTTCTATTCCACATAAAAAATTAAAAGAAAGACTTTTCAGCATCATAGAGAATTGTTTTTTCACTAAAGGTGTTACCCGAAAATTTAAATATCTAGTGATTGGCTATCAGGATACTTATTTCGTCAAACACCACTCTGATTCTACACATAAATATACCGAAGTAGATATAAAAAACATGCTGGAATTTCTAATAGACAATATATTTGTAATGTTCGGAGACGTGGTCTTTCAACAAACTGTCGGCATTCTTATGGGAACCAATTGTACTCCTTTATTGGCCGACCTGTTCCTTTATTCATACGAAACAGACTTCATTCAGAAACTGCTGAATCAAAAGAAGAAAAAGTTAGCGGTGTCTTTTAATTTGACATTGAGATATATCGTCGACGTTTTGTCAATTAATAATGACAATTTTCATACATATGTCTATCCGATATATTAAATAATTATTGATACAGGGATATCTAAAACCGCGTTTAATGTCAACGTTCCGCAAGTTTTACGGTCGGTACAATAGTCTTGTTTGCGACTACTCTGTTTCACTAAGTGAAATTTTGAATTGACTTTTCGTTGACGGTTGTTGAAACGTCTATACCAATTGTGACGAGGATACACTCCTCACGTGTTTCATTGCATTTGACTGTGGACTCACTGCGGGTGTGACCGGTCAACAGGGGATGCTTACTCCTCCATGGCACATGATCCCACCTCTTGGTTTTTTGCCGGATTTGTATCCATGTCCTGGACATTCTATTGATTTGTACTTTGGTGTCTGAGGTTTTTATATTCAAATGAGTTGCGTATCTTTCCTGTATTGGCAAGTTCGAGCTGTGAAGTTGGATATTGAAGTGTTGTCATTCACGTGATATTAACTGATGAGAAACTCACGGCAGTCTTTGAAGTTGGGAAAATGTTTTGCATGCACAGATATTGACTAAGATATTAAAGCCTACTGGTAGGAAGAATAGTGAAAGGGTACAATACTGCCATGCCGCACAGAAATTTGATATCGATGAAATATCGCTGATCTATGTAGTTTGTTGCTACTCACGTTAGGCCGAATATCTTCTCCGATTTAAAGTTACTTGTTTGTAAAACTTAATTTTACATTGGAAACACTGGAAATAACATGCTTTTTTTCTCAGTGAAAAGGTTAATGTCATATTGTGACAGTAAATTCAAAATATACAACATGACAGTGATACCCTTTATTGAAATTAACCTGCAATATATTTCAAACATGTGTACAAAATGTATATTTTTGCAGTGCACTGAGTGTACTCAGCCTCATTAAAACTTAATTTTTACCATGATATAAACTACTAATACTTGATGTACAATGACAAATCGAAGCTATTCACAAGGATAAGAAACTTTTATTCCTATATAGTTGGTGAAAATAGGGTCCGATTCAGAGTGTTATCCATTACAAATAGTAAGGTCATGTTAATCAGTTGCAATTAAATAATTGCCAAACCTGGGTTTCTCAAGCAATTCTGACAAATAAATATAGGAATTTAAGAATTTTCATGCCTGCGTATATCTCTATTTTGTTAATGTATATTAGTCTAAGTGGTAAACAAGGAAAAAGAATTTGAAAAAAACAGCTAAAACCAGACAAAACATTGTTTTTATTACTTGATATTTATATATATATTATAAAGAGAATATATACTCACGACCCGTGAGGGATATTCAGCTCACTGCCGACTATAGGAATTTCAAAATGAAACGGAGGACCGTTTATTTTCACAACAGCTTTTACCTGGAAACGTTAATACAGGGTAGATAATTCAAGATGAATGATTAAAATTGTCATTTGAATGTTTTCGAGACGCACTCCCTCTAGTTTGGGAAAACCTAGTTTAACCGGAAAAACCGGAAAAACTAGGTTTAGTTGGGCCAAATTCATATTACTATAATTGTCTATCATAAGAACTATGGTTTAGTACTACTGTCGGTAATCCTTTATACAGATGCAGCCCACTATCAAAGAACTAAATGCTTCAGAATCATGTTTTGTGCTACCATATTTATATTGGATAAATAAACTCTTTATCAAAATACTGACAGAGAAATTTCAACAATTGATAATACCAATTTTACATACGTATGTGAATGCGATATATCCCGACGGACTACACAAAAACGGATTAAACCTTGGTTTTCTCGAGAAATATGTTTATCTGTGCCAGAATCACTTTAGTCAGTATCAAGATGAGTTTGGCTGATTTTAACATTGTTATTCTTAGTTAAACCTAGTTTTACTGCAGCTTGTTCAAATTGTGACGCAGAAATTACAATAACTTATGCCTTGTTTATATCGAACCTTGCAATTCCTAGACAAGAACTAGAGTTAACTGAAAAAAAAAAACTAAGTTTAACTGAAAGTCAGTTGTCGTGCCATACTAAGATGGAAGAAATTGTGAAACTACAATTATCGTTACAAGTGACAGGTTCTGTCTTACCTTAGGACAATGAAGACTCATCATATGGGCTACTTCACCTCCCTTGGATACACCAATCACTCCTACTCCCCCGGGTAGTACAGAGGGGTGTGTGCTCAACCACTCAACACTTTCCTGTGAAAATAAATAAAGACATATCCATCAGCATGTCTTCATTATACTATCAGTATCTGAAAGAGGTTTAAAAACTTATCCAAATTATATCGTCTTAAGTTTTACCGGTCAACAGGGGATGCTTACTCCTCCATGGCACCTGATCCCACATCTTAATTTCCAGAGGTCCGTGATTGTCCAATTTTTACCAGATTCGTATCTATATCCTGGACATCCTAAAGACTCATAATTAGATATCTGAGATTTTTTATATATTTTATGTCGTAGAAACCTGCTATAAATTATTTTTTCATTATGACAATAGATCAGTAATTGTATTCTGAAAACCAAATGATAAATTAGTAACTTAATGTTTTGAAGCACATTACCGTCGTCAACACAGTCAGATGTAGCATATAATTAATATTAATATAAAATGTGAAGGTCCTAGATTAGGGCTATTCTGTTACTGTTTAACAAAATCTGACAGATGTAACGTCTTGTGATAAAACTTTATTGCTGAGAATATGAATCGCCGATATCCTGTCAAATTTTGTAAAATAGTCACAGGGTAACCAGACAGACAGAAAGTCAGATAAACAGACACAGACAGGCAGGCAGAAAGACAGATAGGTAGATAGACAAACAGACAGACAGACAGACAGATATACAGATAGGCAGATAGATAGATAGATAGATAGATAGATAGATAGATAGATAGATAGATAGATAAAGTGTTACCTGTAAATACGGCAATGAAATATTGTTTAGAAGTTTAGGCAAATCATCGTAGGCAAACAAAGGCAAAGCTAGAACAGCAAACCCTCGTGAAGCTAATAGGGATGCACGGAACTCCCTTAGACCCCCACACATACCAAACATATCAATCACGCCTGCGAATGGACCATCGCCTAAATAAGAATGAATAGATAGATAAATAAATCATATTGGGTTTAATCCAATCAATTATTGACTTTAAGTATCAATTTTGATTCACCTGTAAGATCATAAGGGCGTATAAACGTATACATTTGATTACATTATATAGGATAAAGTCATGCTAGAGCATGTGTAGCGTTCGACCATTTTATACAAACATCTGACGTACATATAATAGAATAAGGTTCGATACGCTATAGCCTGCTTAGCGGTCGACCATTTTATACAAACATCTGAAGTACGTACATTTACATTTTGAATAGATTATTATCTTTAACAGTGTATGATGACGTCAAAGAATTGTAAGCATTTCGTCTTAGGTTACTTATACTTAAAATGTCATCACAGTGTGATTTTAATAGTATTTTACGTCACAATCGATAATTTTTCACTCATATTTCACTCAGTGTTTTAATGGCGGAGAGAACCTGGTTACCTAGGAAGAGACAACCGGCCTTCCGCAAGTAAACTGGCAAAAATTCTCACAAAAATCAGCTCAGATTCCAGCGGGACTCGAACCTGCGCTGACCAGAAGTGAGAGACTTCACGGTTTAAAATGTGATGCTCTAACCACTCTGCTATGGCGACCCCTCATCACAATGTGGACAATATGCTATTCTGAGTTTTTGATAGCAAATTAAATGTATGTAGTTAAAAGGAAGTCATCATATAACGTAACTCCATATTGCAGTCTAGTGTGTTAGTCTATCCTGGAAGTAATGTACTAACTCTTATAGTCATAAGCATGTATTTTACATTTTTACACTGTCTTATGTATTTGTTTCGTTGTTGTTTCACGTCTTGCTAAGCATTTTCACTAATTTGCATACAACACCAGTAACAGTGAAGTGAAGACATGTTCTATGGATTTTTATTTTGACCCCTTGTATATGATAAACTATACATTTGGTATTTTTGTCTATAATATTTACTTACCGGGCGGAATAAATAGAGCACCTCTTACATTCCCCTCTCTTACTTCTTCTCGCCGTACGCCTTTAGATTTGTACCATCGTCTGACCTCAGTAGTAGATACCGGTTGACGTTCTCCAGTAAACAGCTCATCCCAAGATAGATGACGTTCCCATAAAGTAAACTGTACAATGGCGGGCGTTGTAACATCTTTCTTATAATATCTGGATCTCTGGTCCTGTCCTGGTCCGGGTATCATACTCCATATCAATCCCATGCCATGTACCCCTTAATATTGTAAACATAATACCAAAGTTATAATGCTCAAGGCAATAGCTTTTGTCAGTTAGACTTCATCAGTTGATTTCCAATTTTAAATAGATTTTCTAAAGGAAAAGTGGTATCATACGAGAATAAAATAATAATAAATCTAAATACATGTACACAGCCAAATCTGTCTGAGGGTAAACACTGTAAAAAGCATTTGAATAATACAGAATTTAAATGGAATTATCACGAACTCAAACTGTCCACCAGCAGTGGCAACGACCTAGTGGTTATAAGGTTATAACTTTTGTAGGATGTAAAATAAAACAGGAAAGGACTTTACAACAGGCGAGTGGTTTATACAATAATAATTCTTTCCGCTGTATGGGCTCAGTGCCTTAAATTTGGAAAGGACACATGCAGGGTGGTGTGGTGGGCAGATATTCACACGTGTATGTGTGGGTAATTTTCGGCATTTGTAAGCAAGTATTTTCGGCACTTCCACTTTAAACTTGATTTTTATCAATTAAAATTCACCATGAGGTATTAATTAAATTATCTTTATCAACATTAGCCACTACTATTACCTGTTCACGTACCCTAAATATACCTGAAGCTAATATGTTAAGTACCGAAGTTACTTATGCCGGTGATGTAATTACGTGGTGCCGATACTACTTGATGCCAAAAATTACTTGAATTCGTCTGGTTTCCTACTTGGTAAAATCAATAGAGCCTAGTAGGAGTAAAAATGATGAAATACCAATGGTTATCGAAACTCCAAGCCCATAGCAATAAGGTAAAGGAAATGGTTCCAATATGAAGAACAATTCCGAATCCAAAACCAGGTCACAGGTGTCCGGAAGAACACCTGTTAGCATGCCACACATTCATGTCGTGGTTACAATGTAACAAATGTTACATTGAAACCCATCGAGGTCGGTGCGATGGTGGAAGTATGACCTCAACGTTTCAATACAAATTATCTTTTATATATAGCTTGATTATTCACTGTCGTAAATAATAAAACCTGACTATAACATGACTATAACATTACTATATCATGACTATAACATGACTATAACCTGACTATAACATGACTATAACATAACTATAACATTACTATAACATGACTATAACCTGACTATAACATGACTATAACATAACTATAACATGAATATAACATTACTATAACATTACTATACATTTACTATAACATGACTATAACATAACTATAACATGACTATAACATAACTATAACATTACTATAACATGACTATAACCTGACTATAACCTGACTATAACATTACTATAACATGACTATAACATTACTATAACATGACTATAACCTGACTATAACATGACTATAACATAACCATAACATGACTATAACATGACTATAACATGACTATAACCTGACTATAACCTGACTATAACATGACTATAACATGACTATAACATGACTATAACATGACTTTAACATGACTATAACATGACTATAACATGACTATAACATGACTATAACATGACTATAACATTACTATAACATGACTATAACGTGACTATAACATTACTATACATTTACTATACCTGTGTAGGTTCCTCCAGTGCTACATTGATGAGAAACATCTACTTCCCCTTTATCGTTTGCCGTAAAATAGCCAAACGAAATAAATTGTTTCTTTCGCTCGTTCAAAGAAGCTTTTATGGTTACTTTTTGAAAGGGCGCCAGCTCCTGGACACGGATCCGAATTTTTTCGTCAGCCAGTGCATCATTGGGTGTAATCGTGAATGTTCCAGTGGTCACGTCGTTCATTACTTGCAAGTTTTAATAATCTAAAAACAATTAATAATAGTAATAATGATAATAATAATAGTAATAGTTATAATATATTATAATAAATAAATAATAATAATATTTTTATTATTATTATTATTATTATTATTATTATTATTATTATACTTTTATTATTATTAATATTATTATTATAACTATTACTATTATTATTATTATTACTATTATCATTATATTATTATTATATTACTATTACTATTATTATTATTATTATCTTATTATTATTATTATAATAATTATTATTTATTATTATTATTATTATTCTTTATTATTATTATTATTATTATTATTATTATTATTATTATTATTATATCTTTATTATTATTATTATTATAATACTATAACTATTAATATTATTGTTAATTATCATTATAATATTATTATTATTATTACTATTATTATTATATTCTTATATTATTATTATATATTATTATTATTATTATTATTATTATTATTATTATATTATCATTATTATATTTTATTATTATAATATTATCATTATAATTATTATTATTATTTTTATTTGTCTTTATTTTATTATATTATTATTTATTATTAACTATTTTATTATTATTATTATTATTATTATTATTATATATTTATTATAACTATTAATATTATTGTTATTATTATTATTATTATTTATTATTATTATTATTATTATTATTATTATTATTATTGTGACATGTCTGTTTACTTCTATCTTTATTTTGAATGTTGCTTTATGCCGCACTCTACAATATTTCACTTACATGTTCGCAGCCAATTGTTAATGGTGTGGGAGAGAACCAGGTTACAATGTACCCGGGAACAGCCTACTGCCTCCCGAGAGTAAAATGGAATAACTTTCTCACAAAATCGATCAAGAGTTCGGCGGAGCTCAAACACACACTGACGAGGAGTTAGAGATTTCATGGTTCAAAACGTAATGCTTTAACCATTCGGCCATACTGTCTGTCGCTCCTATTTATCTTATACGCGTACTTATAGAATAAGAATTGAGATATTATATACATTTGTAAGAAACAACTATTATGCAAGCTCATGCTTTTAATGCATATATAAGATTACAAAAACAAGGATATAGGTAAAAACAGGCTTGGAACGAACTTACTTTTGCCGGAATACCAAACTCTGTGAATAAAATAGCATATAACGATCGCATGAGCGATCTCCAAAGTAAATAGATATACATTGTCGTATTTTACTTATACGTTTTTATGGTTAAAACGCTTTAACTTTAGAATTTTGCTGTTGTTTTCATCGATTTTATGTGAATGTCTACCACATTGAAGATCGACTACTTAAGTACAATCTGCCATTTTGGTTTTATAACAAATTATTCAGATCACGAATGTAACGTGATATTATTTCTTTCAGATCGACTGCGCACACAGTGGATTGCAGATAATAACTGATATGTCTTTATATGTTATGTATCTAATATTGTTTTCAATAGTATTACCATCTCCAACATTCAATACACATGTACAAAACAATAATACGCGTAATACCGTGTCGTGTCTGCTTGTTTGAGTCTAGTTGTAGACCGCTAAACTTGCAACCAGAATTCACAAAATTCTATGAAGAAATACTTTCCAAAACTTTATTTAACTCTATTGTATCTTAAGATAGAGGTGTAGGTGTACCAAGGTAAAGTAGCACATCTGGGTAGAGTCAAAAACCAAAATGATACCAAAAATAGGTTGTACAGGTAAAACATAATTGCCTTGAATGGACTCCATGCATTACTGAATATCTAATACTTCTGTGCCGACAAGTGGCTTTTCAACCCTGTTATGATTTAGACTCATGTGCCAATTTACCTTGGTAGACCTATGCAACTCTTTATCCTACACACGTATTATAACAAGTTTAATTGATACACAAATATATACACAAACATACATATATACATACACACGGACAAAGGTGGGCATTATGTTTTTAAACACCTAGCGGAATATTGACCTTGTGACATGAACTTTAGCCGAATTTCGTAAATACATTTATGATATAAAGTAACCGGAAGTTGTTATATCTTACCTCAATACATGGTCCTTTAGGCCTATGTGGCTTCCACCTTGTCCCTGGTATCTTACGTGCTTTCGCCTTGTTGTCAATGAGAATCATCCATTCTAACAACGAGGTAGTTCAATGCGGAAAAGGCCTACATACCAAGTTACACATCAAGTTAAGTGGGAAGTAGGGCACTTCTTACCACTAATTTTTAAAAAAGGTCATGTACAGCGAAGCGTTGCGTAGTGTAGCATCATATATTATGCCTAGTATTTCATTGCCACGATAATGTGATATGTGTGAAGAATATAGATAGCTTCGATTTTCTATGACCTAATCAATATTTTTTTCTATCTATCTTTTAAATATAAGTGATACTGGCGATCATGATTGAAGCAACATATTATCAATAAATCGAAATCCACGGAATAACAAATTCCTAGTATAGATTATGAATGATGTTATACTAGTAGTGTAAAATACAAAACTCCAAACAAAATACCACTTACGATGTTCTAGTGGTAGGGCGTTTGACTCGCAAGTGGAAGATCTCGGGTTTGATCCCCTGTACCAAATGATACAAAAAACGCTTTAATAATGGTAGTGACTGTTCCTTCGCCAAGCGCTCGGCACACGGAGTGAAAGTAAGGGGTCTTTCGGAAGACACTTAAAACTGAGGTCCCCTGGCACGTTTGTTTGTTTGTTTATTGTTGTTTAACGTCCCACTCGAGAATATTTCACTCATATGGAGACGTCACCAAATGCCGGAGAAGAGCTTCAAATTTTGGCCTATACTCGGCACTTACGGCCATTGAGCAGTAGGGTTCTTTAACGTGCCAACACCTACGTGTGACACGGGACCTCCAGCTTTTACTGTCTCATCCGAAAAACAGGAAACCAACCTGTCGCCGGCGGGACTCGAACTCACGACCTCACGATCCAGAGTCGAGCGCACTACCGACTGAGCCAGGCCGGCTCTCCCCTGGCACGTAAAATACCCCTTGCTGTATGGGCGTCAGTCCATAGCAGTGACCAAAATTTGTAGCACTTTACCTAAAGCTGGTGACTTATCCATATACGTAAACATTGATTGAATGCAAAACAACAATCAGAGAAAAAAAAAAAAACAACAACAACAACAACAACAGATGCTAAATAAGGTGTTTTAATAGTTCTGAACAATTACTTACTTGAATTAATGAACTATATAATTCAATGGAAATTTTATAAACCAATAAGTTAAGTATATTTTTTATTTTTTTTTATAAAGGAGATAAAAAGTGAGTTTGGTATTCAGCTAATTATACGACGAAATGTCGTCACATTAAGACAAGGTAACTTGTGTTATACATCAAAAGCAAATACAAATTATACACATGCATATATAGACAGTACAAACAATATAATGTATCAGAGAGTACATGTATATATAGTTGATGTAATAGTTGTGATTTATAAAAAATCACATTTTTTGTGAGCCAGTATGATTGGTTTTAAACAATGTTATTTCTTATTTTGAATGCACTCATAATGAATTTACCCAAGTAACAAAGTTCTGAAGTATTGTGTGTGCTAAGTATGTAGACTAGTTTAAAGACAGAGGGCCTGATACAATAGTATCTTTTTCAAAAATTTGACTCTTAAATGTTGGTAGCTATAGGAAGGACATTTTAAAAATATATAAAAAGAAAAAAAACCTCAAACATTACGGTACGGCTGAAAACTGGCATATTCAGAATAAGGGTTTCGGTTGCAGATTCCAGCCAACTTGCACTTTTTAAAGTAACGGTGTAACAGGTGTTTTTGGACCCTGTATTTCCTACAAAATACGCTTCGCTATTTGACAGTTTTACTTGGTACCCTGTATATTAGTGGCTGTTTAACTTCCCGGGGAAAGTATTTCGCGTTTCATCCAAACGTATTCGCGGGTGGTAAATTTTCCGCAATGCCCTTTCAAGGAAAATAAGTGTAATGGGATTTTTAATGTCATTAGAAATCGGGCTTTCGATACCCCTTTTCTCTTTCGAAATTTGCACCTATTTTAAATTTGAGTCAAACTGATGAAGTGTTATTTGGCAGAAACGATCATCTTGAGCGTGTAATTTGGATTGTTTTGCAAAGTTATAACTTTGGTATTATGTTTACAATATTTCCATAACATTCCAAGTTAGTACAGCAAAAACTAAAAAGATCAGTGGTGACTGGTATAAATATTGATTTTAGATTGAAATTAAACATAAAACACTGCACGCACCGTAGCCTATATTGACAAACTATCCACCGATACAGATTGTTTTCAAGTGCTTTTAAACTCGCTGATTTATATATACATGTATATATTTTTAATCAAGATAAAGATGTTTCAGCAGTACCATGTGGATTTTACTTTTACGCTATAAAACCTCTATGCGCAACTAGTT
Source organism: Atrina japonica (assembly GCA_030159075.1). Lineage (NCBI taxonomy): Eukaryota > Metazoa > Mollusca > Bivalvia > Pterioida > Pinnidae > Atrina > Atrina japonica. Next base: position 3,588 of record BROG01000468.1, on the reverse strand, counting down.
TATAAATAAAGTGTGTGTTTTGCAATAAATTATATTAACATTGTGAGATATATACTTTCAGTCTTATTTGTGAACAAAGTATGTTGTTATTATGTAAAACAAAACACAGAATTGATACATTCAATGGTGTCCATATGTTTAGACACCTTGTGTAGTTTGGGCTTATCTAGCGGTATAAATATCGTAAGTATCTTATTCAGTATTATCACAATTAGAGTGTTATGTACACTTCTAGTTAACATTATTAGTACAAGCAGTACATTTAGATTTCCTTTGTTTGTTTATTGTTGTTCAACGTCAAACTCAAGAATCTTTCACTCGTATAGAGTGCCGGTGAAGGGGTTCAAATTTTGGCCTATGCTCGGCACTTACGGCCATTGTGCAGTGAGGGTTCTTTAACGTACCAACACCTACTGTGACACGAGATCTCTGTTTTTACCGTCTCATCCGAAGGACAGGATATTTCCTTAGCAAATAGCCTTATAAGTATGTATGATAGTGATAGCATGGGAGTATGAAAGAGATTTGTGTGGTCGGGAATCATGTTAAAAAGGAGAGAGAAAAAAAGAGAAACGGATATACACACGTGAGGGTTCCTATTGAAGTCTTCATCTAAATAAAACATCTTGACCAGAAACTTTGTTGGCGTCATTATATATGACGCGCCAAAATCACATTAATGAGTTAAACCTAGTTGTTCTCAAATAAACTTAGTTTTTCTCCAGGCACACCTAGTTTTTCTCAGTTAAACCTAGTTTTCCTCCGGTTAATGTGGGTTACGAATTAAACCTAATTTGCCTCCAGTTAATACTAATTTTTCTCGTATCCTACATTAACTGGAGAAAAACTAGATTTAACAGAGAAAAAACTGGGTTTAACTGCGCGAAATACTCATTAATGTTATTGTGCCGCAGTTAAACCTAGTTTTTCACAGTTAAACTAGTTTTTTCTCAAGAAAAACTAGGTTTAACTCATTTTTGTAATTTTTGCGCATTAAAACCTAGTTTTTCTCAATTAAACCTAGTTTTTTTTCAGTTAATGTGGGTTATTGAGAAAATCTAGGTTAACTGAATAAAAATTAGGTTTAACTGACAAAATCAAGGTTTAACTGATGAAGCACACCGAAATTACAACAATTAGTTAATCCTAGTTTTTCTTGAGATAAACCTCAGTTAAACCTATTTTTTTTCAGTTAAAGTGGGTTACGAGTTCAATCTAATTTTTCTCCAGTTAATTCTAGTTTTTCTCGTAACCCACTTTAACTGGAGAAAAACTAGATTTAACTGAGAAAAACTAGGATTAACTGCGCCAAAATCATATTAATACTCATTAATGTGATTGTGGCGCAGTTAAATCTAGTTTTTTCAGTTAAACTAGGTTTTTCTCCAGTTAAAGTGGGTTACGAGAAAAACTAGAATTAACTGGAGAAAAATTAGATTGAACTCGTTGGTTTAACTCATTTTTGTGATTTTGGCGCAGTTAAACCTAGTTTTTCTCAGTTAAATTGAGTTTCTCTCCAGTTAATGTGAGTTAGTGAGAAAAACTAGGTTTTAACTGGAGAAAAACTGGGTTTAACTGAGAAAAACTAGGTATAACTCAATAATGTGATTTTGGCGTGCCATAGTTATACTATACCAAATATATACATATGTAGTAGTGTATCAAAATAACTTCCTACTAATCTTCACATTGTATAATATTTCAAGGAGAATCTAATTCTGTCGAACACAAATAAAGGGAAATTACATCCCAGCGAATAAAAACTACTATACAACAGTACAAATTTCTCCCACGGAGCAGGTGAACTATACAGCAAAACACCCATCTGAAGTATTGCTATAAATAGAACGTTCCTATACCACACCTGTAGAACTAATTACCTGTGTACGTTTCTCCAGTGATATGTCGTCGAGCCCCAGTCACACATGAACACGGCCTTTTTCGAATAATTTACGAACCACGATTCGCAAAAGATCGTGATGTGGTCTCGTATCATCGTATTTTAGTATTCTAACATTCTCCAAGGTGCGTTCAATGATCGCCATGCTTTGCAAATGATTTTGATTGCCAAAAAAAGAATTCGCTAAATAATTTTTGTCGTAAGTTGTTTTCCAACAAATCCCAACTGTGTCCTATGTGATTGAAAAAGATATGTAAACTGTCGTGGTGTATTCGTAAAGCGTTTTCTTTGACGATCGTTTGCAAATGATATGCGAATTGTTAACAAACCAAATACGACGGACTGGCAAACTTTTAGCGACAAACTACGACATGTGTGAGACCTCTGACGATACACCAACGGCAATTTACAAACAAAGACAACTTTTTAGTGAACAATAGCGAACCATTCAGCGACCAATTAGGACACTTTTGCGTTCAAATTGTGCATACAATCTCTATTTGGTTTAAAGTGTCGCCATGTTCGTAAAAGATTCTTCGCGCTTAAATTCGAGCAGTTGATGTCAATTATTCTCAAAGAGGTTGCAAACGGTATTTCAGTTCTGAAAGTTCGCCGGCGGTTGCCACCAAAATAGATCGCAAATGATTTACCTTGATTCGTCATTATGTGTGACTGAGGCATCATTATCCATGGGAAGTATTGCTGTATTATTTACCTGTGTAGGTTCCTTCGAAGTTATGTTGTCTGGTAATATCTAATTCTCCTTTACTGTCGGCCTTCAAATGACAAAAAAGAAACAAAATGTAAACCGTTCTCTTTCAAAATCCCTTTTTATTGTCACATCTTGAAAAGGCGCCAGTTCCGACGCATGGTACCGATTTTTTCAGTCCGGCAGTGCATCTTTAGAAGTAACTATCAGTCATCATAAAGTCTTTGTATATGAGGTCTTGTGTAAAGTAAAAGAATATTTGTCTGGTTACTTTTCTAGTCATTCTGGTTTCTTACAAGGTGATATATTGTCGCCTATACTTTTCTATATGTATATGAATGACTGTGAAATACATTTTATATAGCAGAACTGCCCATCTATTGAATCCATCTGCATTCATAAAAATACCTACAACATCACATTTAATTTGTTCATACACAAGTCCTTCGAGTGTACTGGCCAATTTGGGTACTGGCAATGTGGGGAATTACACCTTATTTTCAATGAGCATGTCGCCGTGTTCTATTTTTTTTTCACTGCGATTGCTGATAATTTTTGTAACCAGGAAGTTAAAGAAGGATTCCAGTTACCGAAGTTCAGAAAAGCTCAGACATTACAAAATGGTTTTACAGCAAACCAAAATACCTTGAAAAACTGACCAATTTGGGTACTTTTTTTTGTACCAACTATAGTTACAAGCAATAACTTTTGGAAGATAGCCATTGTACTTACAACCTAATACCTGACCATTGCTTAACATAAGCAATAAATCTGTCCAAATAACTAAAGGTTAGTGACCAGATTTATTATGTAAGTTTACATGTCTTGACGATTAGTCATTTAAATACCTACAGACAGTTACATGTGTTTTGACGTAGAATATGATCCCTGTTATTAGCTAGTTTTGCAAATGTAGTCTTGATTGCTATTTCAACAATACATACCGTAATAGACTGGTATGGACTCATTTGATATTTAT
>BROG01000467.1:487500-595100 GCA_030159075.1 Atrina japonica | reverse complement strand
CAATAAAGGGGTAAACACAGGCATAACAATTCTTAAAATCCTATAGAATTTGTTAAAAGTGCTTGAGAAACCCAGGTTTTTCACTTTTTCAATTGCAATTGATAAACTCAACCGTACTACTTGTATATGAAGACCACACTGGACCTGACCTTATTCTCAATAAATATATAGGAATATAAGAGTTGTTATGCCTGTGCATAGCTTTTATTTTTTATTGTATATCAAGTACGAGTTAATCGAAATAATTTCTTTTGGTAAACACACCAAATGCCTCTTTGATAATAGGGCAACATGCAATTTTTCACACATAAATGTTTGTACAAAATGTTCTTTACGTCACTTTCAACTGGTGTTATAGTTTATATCCTGGGCGGTCAGATTTAGATGATGGAAGAGAGATACAGTGTAGCTGGGAAAAGCCCCCCGGCCTTCCGCAAGTAAACCTGCTAACTTTCTCACGAAATATCTCACTATCAGCCTAGGTTCCAAGTTGAGATACTCCATGGTTAGCAGCAAGATGATTGATCTAAACACTGGGCCATTGAGAATCCGAATGGCAAAACATTAATCGAGCAAAAAAGTCACTAATATATTTCCAATCAATAAATCAGTCTTTTTTATTATCATACATTTGTATGTATTATATGCAGATCTCAGTGGACCGAACCGACGTAAACTTGTCTACGAAAAAGCAATGAAACATTTCACTTCTAGTCAATGTGCATTAGATAATGGATATTTTGGCTTATATCGCTCGCGTACAATTACGACCAGTACTTTTATACTACATTAAGATGCCCACTCTGTCTCGGATCTCAATTACCATTAAGGACCCATAAGCTACTTAATAGGGAAAAAAAGGCTAATCTATTTTCGATAATGGCTGAGCACCAGAGCTACGCCGACTTTCTCACCTAATCATCACCTCACATTTCCATCACAAAGGTGAACAAAGAATTCAAAGTATTACATCTGGATACCATTAGAAATAATTGTGTGTTGATTAGTTAGTTAGCATTGTATTCCGCTTTTGAAGTGTGTGTGTTGCTTTTTCAAGAGAAAACATTTTATATCTTTCAGCATAGCTTTAAAATCTGTGAAACATTTTGCAGTTCTAAACCTTTTATGACTTTGAAGTGAATCTTTTCGATCGGTAGAATATTAACAAATGTCATATTAACAAATTGCGTAACTACAATTATCAACTTATCGGGAGAATATTCCAGTTTATCACAATATCTTATGTAATATTCCACAAGGATGAGAGGTGACAGACAGATAACAACTTTGTTTTAGCGACTATGTTTGGATTAGTGTTGTAATCCTAAAAATATTTGATACCCGCATTCCTATCACAAAATTGTATCGTTAAATGGCATTTATCCTTTACTCTCCTAGGCGGTAGGCTATGAAAGCAGTCCTCAATTTGAAGATTAAATGGCATCGTACACCCACCCACACAAACATTATACTGTTCAACTGTATATTTATCTACGACATTCAAAACTTACAAGGGCATTAATCATGTTTTCCAAAAATTCCTTTTTACTACTCAGATTGATGTACAGTAACAAATAAGAAATATACACAGGCATACAAATTTCTTATATTTCTATATATTTTGTGAAAATTGGGTGAGGTCCAATGTCGAATTTATCATTTGCAAACGAATAACTGCATTTTATGCTGGCTTCGCAAGCAATTTTCAAAAAATATACAATGTATGGGATTTAAAAAAATGTTTTGCCTGTCTAAATCTCTTTTTCGTTACTTTACATCAATGTAAGTATCAAAAAAGAAAAACAACATATTTTGGGGAAAGACAGCTAATGCCCCTTTAATCTATAAGACATTCCAAGTATGAGCCGAAATGATCGTTGTAATATAATGTGGTAAGGTTAATTAGAGATGTCCCTTGGTTCTGTTTGTTTGGAAATCATTAGCATATAATTTTCATTATGCAAGCTCACGAACACACTCATGTCACATATACACAGATCACGTATATTTCTCATTATCAAGGGATATTTGGATATTCAATAAGTCCTTCATCGCATATTTGTTTATGCGTAAGATATTCCAAAAGCCTTTAATATACACACAATTCAGTAACATTTTCTCTACCATAGAAAATTTCACTCGTGTTATAACATTTCGCAGCAAAATGTCTCCATTCAGAAAATTCAGGACAGGCTTTGTGCAAGACGAGAATATGTAGAAGATTTGGTTATCACTTTTAGCGTCTTTTTCATTACTTTTACTTGCAGGTTATAATTCATCATATTGTTTGTGTTTCAGTGAATTTAATATAATTGCCAATACTTCTCTGGTCTGGGTCCAACTCACCAAGTTTACTCAATACTTAACCTCAATTTACTAAACTGTATGAATTATGCTACAACTAGATTTATGATAGTAAAATAAAAACCATTGCTCATTTAAAAAAAAACGTTCGAAATATTAATAAACATTATTTGAGTACGTACTCAAATTTTCATACTGCAACAGTTTTTTGAGTCTGCCCAAACGATTTTATGTGAATGATGATAAATCATGTTTCCTGTTCAGTCAGATACAGAAGTTATACTATCGACTATATAGTCAAAATAATAATAAAAAAGTTTAACTTGAATTTTGAGCCCAAATATTCAGGTACCAATTTCTCACTCGGTGCAGTTGGTAAACTAAATGATCACTCAACCACAAAATCAGCTTGGGATCTCATGTACCAGCTCGACGTGAGAATCCATACTGACTCAAGGCGGGATACTTCAAGATTGACAAGCGTTGTTCAAACCACTCGACCACTGAGTCCCCTCGGTGCAGATGAAGCAATTACTTTATCGGAAGCGTCCATAGCAACGTCGATTATGCGCACATACTAAAGGAATTTTTTAACCGTTTAACTTATATCCTGTTACACCGGATGTAACCCGCATACACTGAAAAATCTTTAATTGCTAGAAAGCTACATTGTGTGGAGGCAGGTTGAAATTGATGAATATATTGTAGTCCAGAAGTTTATCTTTCATTTACGTCTCTTATTTACACAAAACGATATATGTATTTTGAAATATGAATAAATAAAACATTAAAATTTATTATCACAAGAGAATCAATACAACTTTGAAGCGGCAAGTGTGATAAAGAAGCGATTTATTTTGTCAATACAATATTTTAAGATAAAGAAGGTTAAAAGTTTATTACCCCTTGAAATAGAAAGTGATTTTATTATTCCCATACGGTCAACACGTGTACTTAGTAAACACTTGGGTTCTGTTGATAAATTTTACTTTCGCAGCCGTGAAGATGAATTCTATCACTTGGAAATTGACATTTTGTATATTGATATTAGAGGTCAATATTGACGGGTTTGATAAATGACAGAAAAGATATAACGGACTAAGGTGCATATATATATATATATATATATATATATATATATATATATATATATATATATATATATATATATATATATATATATATATATATATATATATATATCTTCTATCACCATCATGGATACTGTTATATTGGTAAATTATAGACCTTTAATGCTGCGTTTTCAGTGTGTCAAGTGTAAGTTCAAAATGTCATGTACGCGTATAGAAACCTATGATTTTGATAGTTACCAGATGACTTACACACAAAAACTTTAACTAATAACAACAACATTGAATAACTGGAACGTCAATCGTCAATCAATCTTCTGGTACGGTTGATATATATGACATTGTATGTAAAGATACCATAAATGGCTTACAGTCAACAACCCCTCAATCTTCCAACTATGTTTGTTCTTTATTATTGGGAATTCATTTTATGGCAGTAATAATTGATAAATGGACTTTTTCATGAACAGAAATACATTACGACATACAAACCAATTTTATTAAATACTGTAAAAGAGCAATTTGAAATAAAGTCAGATATGACGTCACAATTGACAATGTCAATTGTTATATTATTTTACCAATCTTCGCGTTCGTCTATATGGATACGTCACAAGCTAAAGGTGAAATGTTGCAAATATTTACCTTTGTATAGGACCTCTGCTAATGCAATGATGGTCTCTATAAACGTGCCACGTCTGTCGTGAAACGTGACCTCGGTTTTACGTCTCATACGAAAGTCCAGTGTCTTCTGCTGACCGCTTGACGAAACAGAGTCATACCTTTGATAACACTTCGATTAGACCGCCAGATGCTGTCAATCGAATCTGGGATCTTGTGCTTGCGAATCGAACGCTCTATCATAAACTAGTATGGCATATGTTCAAGAGAAAAATAAGTAGAAAGTTAGTGTTTACTTGGTACAACTGTTAACCCTTTTATCTCTGCTTTGTCATGGCTGATCCGGATTTAGATATTTTTGGAATGTACATACACAAAAAGATAAAAGGGGGGCGGAAGTGTCAAGTTGATATAAAATATGTACAAAAGTGCAATTACTTACATGTGTTTAGATAAAAGAATTAGGTCTGCAGTAGATGACGGATAGACTAGATAATGGGTGGCTATGATATATCTTACTGAATAATCACAGTACATTTGATTTTATACAATACTTGATTTGTACTAGTGAATAATGTATATTTCATACAATATCAGATTGATTACCGTCAGTATATTTTGATTTAATAACATATATATCTGACCGGTTAAATGCAGAATATTTATTTGATACAATGCTCGACTTACTTCCGACGACATAAATTATATGTTTGATAAAATATATTAGTTGTCACAGGCAGTATATCTTTGATTTGATACAACGTTTGACTGTTTACCGTTGTGTATCCATTTGATACAATAGCTGGCCTGTCATCGGCAGTATATAACATTTGATGTAATACCTGACTAATTATCGGCAGTATATATGATATTTGATACAAAATCTAATGAGTAACTGATGGGTAATTAGTGTATTAGATACATTAGTTTATGTGTGGTTACGAACAGTTATATCTATTTGATATTACATGATTGTACAAGGCAAGTATATCTATAGTGTCACCAATTATATTTATATTTGACAAATCACTTGACTGGTTACCGACTATTCATCTATTTGATACATCATGTGACTGGTTACTGATATTTTTTTTTATCTATTTGATACAATAGTTGACTTGTTACCGATTATATATATTTGAAACAAAGCTTGACCGGTTATCGATTGTATATCTATTTTATACAATATTTAACTGGTTATGTCTATTTTAAATAAATTTTGACTGGATACCCACTGTATCTATATGATACAATAATTGACTGGTTACCGACTGGATATCAATCTGATACAAGTTTTGACTGCTTATCGACTGTATCTCTATTTGTAGTGAGACAATTTTGACTGGTTACCGACCGCATATCTATCTGATATAATATTTGACTGGTTTCCGAATGTATATCTATTTGATACAATGTTTACTGGTCACCGAATTTATCTATGCAATACAATATTTGACCGGTATCCGACTGTATATCTATTTGCTACAATTTTTTATTAGTTACCGACTACATCTATTTGATACAATATTTGACTAGTTACAGATTTTCTAATTCATTCAATATCTTATTGGTCAACGACTGTATATCTATATGCTGCAATGTTTTGGTTATCTACTATATACTGTATTTATTTGATAAATATTTGACTAGTTACAGACTGTATAGCTGTTTGATACAATTTTGACTGGTTATTTACTGTGTATTTATTTAATATAGACCTAATACTTGACGGGTTGCCAACCTTATTTTATTTGACACAATATTTGACTGGTTACCGACAGTATATCTATAACCGGTTACAGACCGTATTTTTAATTGATACAATACTTGACTGATTTCCCAAAGTATTATGATATACATATATATTCGAAACTTTTCTGTCTTCGGTGATAATTAACAGAATACGAAATAACTTCATTGAACGTACAAATGATATAATTAATGCAACGGATGATATACAGAGACTTTAATCCAGCTTCCGTGTTTTTGAATATATATACTGAATATGTGAATACATAACGAAATTACAATTTAATCGCAATCCTGTTGAGAAATACAAATTTGTCTCGATTGTAACCGATCACACTTAGTCTAATCTACGGGTTTGACCTCACCGCAGACAGGGGTATATTTTGTCGAGACGATGTAATTATGATTAAGGTCTGTTACGGAAATAGAATTAACTTAAATAAATAGCGGCATTCCATCCTCTTTTACATTCGGGTGATACAGTCACTCCGTTTTCAAGGGACACTAGCCAGTACCTATAAACATAATACCAAGGTTATAATGCTCAAGACGATCGTTTCTATCAATTAGACTTCGTTAGTTGAGCTCGAAATAGCAATGTATTCATTTCTAGAGAAAAAGTGGTATCATACAAGGACAAATAATAAATCTTAATGTATAGCTAAATCCGTTTAAGAGTAATCACTGTAAAAAGATGATCACCTTAGCTTTTAAAAAATTTAGAATTTGAATCGTGTTATCAATGCGAAATATTATTTTAGTATAAGATTATCAGCTGGTACCGAAATACCAGGTCCACCAACGACCTAGTGGTTATAAATATTATAAATATAATACCGAATTTATGATGCTCAAGACGATCGTTCACGTCAATTAGACTTCATCAGATGAGCTCCAATTTAAGATAGATGTATGTATCTGTATAAAGAAAAAGTGTTGTCATACAAGGCCAAGTAATAAATCTAAATGTATAGCAAAAACTGTCGGAGAGATAATGGTTATCTAGTTTGGATAGATATACTATGGGTAACATCATGACAATGAAACAATACAAACATCAATATTACCTGAAGGTCCACTTATAATACGCATAAGATCAAGTACCTTTCTGGAGTAGTGATAAAAGATGTTAATTAAGTTACTTTCCATCTGTCGTCCTGTTTCGGTGTATTTGGATGTATATATTTATCATGGAAATAGATGTCAGTATGTATATTTAAATAAATATTGTACTTGTAATGGAGTTGACTTTTATAAAGAGCTGGCACCAGTATGTACAGAACAATATACAACTGAACAGAACATTCTTTGCCCGTGGTTAACTTTTATTATTAGATCTGCTCTGAAAGGTACAATTCAATCAACAGTACACCGTCGTTTTTTTTGCTCGCCGTCGCTTATCTTATTTGTTAGTTTTATATTTGATTTATTATCAGATTGGTTGATAACTTGACTGATTGATTGATTGATTGGCGATCTGTGTTCAATCAAAACATTTGTGCTTTTGCTGCAATGTTCACTTAAACATAATAGACAAGAAAACAATCAAACGCCGTCTACGATCTTACAAAAGATTGTGAAAAGGGGTTAATACGAGACACTTTGTTAAAAGTAGACTTGAACGCAATATTATGTTAGTTGCCTAAGTCCTGTTCCACACACAATCATAATAAGATTTTTCCTGTCAGTTTGCATGTACATGCACCATTCAAGCACCGCTTGATGTGCAAACATCCTCACTATACTATAGCCAAACTCAACGATTTTTCCGTTATATGGTGGCCACCAGTTTTTAATAGTGTGGGGGAGAACCTGGTTATAATGTATCCGGGAAAAGACTACCGGCCTTCCGCAAGTACACAGTCAAACTTTCTTACAAAAATCAGCTTAGATTCCAGTGGGACGCGAACCTTCGTTGACAGGAAGTTAGAGACTTCGTGATTTAAAGCACGATGCTCTAATCACTCGGCCATGGAGGACCCCATTTAGCAGAAAGGAGCCTTTGCAATCAGTATGTTAGATCAAAACTCTTTAAAACTTCGAACCCTCTACCCTCTATTCAGAGCGAGTTCAACACATTATTGGGCCCTATCTTACTATTATGAAAGGAGCATACGCAAAATTTAATTGTGGATGACAAAAAGTCCCTGGGACCTCCGTGACCCATGGATTAGAGCACTGCGCTTTAAACAATGACGTTCCTAGCCCCAAGAGAGCTCGGATTCGATTCTTGCTTGAATCTGGACTGCCTTTGTGAGATCATTTGCCAGTCTACTTGAAGAAGGTCTTTGATCTCTTCCCAGACACAACTTAACCGGGTTATCTCCTCCCTCATTTAATGTGATCACCATTATATGGCTCCAAACACTGTTGTGTGGGGTAAAATAATCAAACAAACAAAACGAAAGTCTACCCCAGGATATTTTATAATTGCTTTTAAAAACTAGTTTTGTCCGGAATCACAAAACTAAGCGGAGCAGAGTAATTTTTTATTTTCATATGGATAATTCTACTAAATTTCTTTTCGGTAAAGACATACTCCAATGAAAATGCATGATGTAATTTCCTTATATGCTACCCGTAGGTGACAAGAAGGACCGATTACTCTTGCTGGTGTAATACTCGTCCAGGTCAAGACCCTACCCGGTATGTTATAAGAATTTTGAGTTATATCGCCAATCATAAACCGACAAGTTATTGAGTATGGCGTCGAAGACTAATAAACTAACAAACGTAATAGCCAAATACATTTGTCTAGAACTTCGCATAGAACTAGTAGAGCATGTGATAAGAGCATGTTCGCATAGAACTAGTAGGGTGTGTTCGCATAGAACTAGTAGAGCGAGTGATAAGCGCAGGTTTGCATAGAACTAGAAAGGGTATGCATAGAACTAGAAAGGGTATGTTCGCATACAACTAGTAGGGTGTGTTCGCATAAAACTAGTAGAGCATGTAATAAGAACATGTCCGCATAGCATTAGTAGAGTATGTGAACTTATAAGAGCACTTTTGTATAGCACTAGCACAGTATGTTCGCATAGAATTGGTAGAGCATTTTTGTATTCGGCTGGCATAGCATGTTCGCATAGACCGAACTGCAATACCGGGCCAACAAATTGAGACAAAACGAAAAGATTCCGTGTATGTTCCATTTAATTAAATTAAACTAGTACAGGTTTAATTATGATCGACGATACTCAATGAAAGGAATTGTACATATAAATTCTGTTTGCACTCCATCAACGGCGAGAACCAGTTTAAGATAATAAAAGTCAAAATAATCCACCAAGAACACTGTAAATTTCTGTTGAAGATTCGTCACATATTTCAATTTGACGTTTATTTTTCGTATATATGTTTCAGATATAAACCAGATGGCATTATTTCTCTATGGAAAACACAGTATTAATAGCATTGCAGCCTACACACGCGTATATGACATTCGCTGTTACCATTGTTTTGATACGTGCATTGCATGTTAAAACGCGACAACGTACCCAGACTGACCTACACGCCGCGTTCAAAGTTATAAAACCAACAGATGCACAGTTACATATTGCGTAGGTAATTATGTTAGCCTAATTAATCATAAATAATTCTATTCTGGATATACTAGTCTATTATTGAGAATTTCCAAAATGTTTTAGTGTATTTTAGTAAAGTATACAACATCATTTTGGACACCCAAAGTTGTGCATTTGATTGGTCCTTAAATGAAAAAATTAGGCATTAACGAAGGTGATAAAAAAGATACATGAATATTGGTAGTCATTACTACGGTTTTGAGGGGTATATGAGAATTACGGAATACTACGAGTCCAGGGCCCATTCAACCTATCCGTTATTATTGATCTTTCAACACGCCATATAATCATTGACAGTGACCTGAAGTTTTGTAAATTGCTGAGGCCTGGTTCTTTTTGTTATGAGGTACGTTCATATTGGTAATCCTGGGCCATTTCTTTTATTAAACCGCCATTTCATTTCACTTGGTGTTGCTCCCTGGTTCTTTTTGTTTGAGGTGTTTGGGTAATCTTCTTTTATCCTATTTCAATTTCTCCCATTGTTCACAGATATTTTCTTCATTTTAACGGGAAATGATTCACTTATCATCCTTACGGATATTGACAAGCTACACGCACTACTACGTCACAATACAATTCATATCATGAAGGGTGTCTTTGGCGTCTAAAATGCAGTGCATAATGTCGGATTTTATTTGCGTAGATTTACATATACATGTATCTAAAACGTGGGGGAAAAATAATCAACCCCTACCATGAGAGTATGACAAAGGAATCCCAATCCTCGGGATAATCAAGTCTCGGGTTTGTAATTAGTAGTTATAGGCAGTTCCCTGACGTGTATTTGAATTTTGGTCGCTAGGAGTGCCACCAGTGGTGCTGTTGATGACGTAATCAGATTCCTGGCTTCTTATTGGTCAAATTCAAATGCGCGCCAGGGAGCCGCCTGTGACGTCATACCAGTAGTGAGGTCATACAGAAAGTGAGGTCACATTGCCATGGCGACTGGAAGAAAGAGCCATTCGATGAGCTCGGGAAGTGTGTCCATGGCCGGAAGCGGAAGGCTGTGTGGCAGCCATCTTAGATAATGAGCCTATGAGAGCCTTCGTTACAAGAGGTTGGGGTCACGAGTGACCAGGTGCTAAAAATAGAAGTTGGATTTTTCCAGTTTTGGGTTGGGAGTGACACTATTTTTAGAACCGAAAGTTTGGGTTTTTCCAGTTTTGGGTTTGAAGTGAGATGAGTAGATCAATAGTAGCTGGGGTTGCAAGAGTTGGTGAGAGTTTCCGAGAGATGTAATGCTAAATTCAAATGCGCGTCATGGAGCTACCTATAACTACTGCCATTCAAGAATTTTACCCTCAGATTGAGATTCTTTTGTCATAACCTCAAGGTAGGGGTAGATTTTGTTAATAATTTTGTTTCCTTCCCACCTATATTGTGTTTTATCACCGTGCGCGATGGTTCAGCGATCGCCTCGCATCCGAGCGGTCCAGAGTTTGATTCTCAATTCTGGTACAGCAGATTAATTAAGAACTGTCCAGATTAAAATCGGGTATATCATATATGGGGTATGATGTAGCCTTAGTCATTATAACATTATATACCCTGAATATGTTCTAGACTGGATCATAATTTATCCGAGTATACCTAATCTGAATATTTTCTAGACTGGATAGCCTACTAGGGCATTTTATACACGGGGTATTGTCCAGCCTATATCTAATCTAGGTGCTTTGATTCAGGTATAGTACACGATGGTCTGGGATAAATTTTCTCGATAGTCCGACGGTCCGATAGTCCGATGGGGTATTTTTTACCTTTTAGCCTACTAGGGCATTATTACATAGGCGTACAGCGGGGGGGGGGCAAGGGGGGGTATTGTCCTGGAATAGCCTGAATATACCATAATTTTCGCGCCTCGGCTATAATTTTTAGACTGCGTCAGTGCTGTTCTTTAACTTCACTGTCGGACTATCGGACCGTCGGACTATCGGACCGTCGGACTATCGGACCGTCGGACTATCGACATGTCACCGGATAAACTATGGTGTGTTACACCAGGTAGTACCTCAGGCGTCGTTAAAATCATTGCAGTGACTGTATTTTTACTAGACGTGCCAATTTACTTCAGGAAGATCGGTTACCCCCACCCACCCTTCAACATCTTTTAACCCCGTCGGCATCAAGGTAATACTAAACAAACAATTGAAACAGACCAAAAAAGATGTAGCTTACGGTGAAAGTTATTTACCTTAAAAGCTATAAATGCAATACATAAATTTAACATCCGGATACCGGTATATGGGTTTAGGGCAATTTTAAGTTAGAAAATAGCATAAATTAAATGTATATATTCACTTTATAATTTTATGAGGTTATTTCAAATTATTCAAAACTAGACATTTATTTGAGTCATAACCTGACATAAATTCTTAAGGTGAAGCGTTCTCCTGTAATTTAAATACATAGAATAAACTAGGCCTAATGGGGAATTTATTTATGAATAAGCTTATTTTAAATATAACAATTTAAGGTATGATGCGTATAGCTATCCAAATCACTCTCGGAATTCCTCTGTAATTTATGTCCAGCTGTAACCAAAATTAGACAAGGGAAATTAGAATTAGAATGGCTATAAGCTGCATTTGCTTTTGACCAATAAACTATGTACTATACATTCATAAATAATTCACTCGAATTATCGTTTGTTAATTAATATGTGGAAGAATCCCTGGAGAAACATATATATCATGGGTAGGGACACGCAATTAATTAGAATCCATTCAGGTAATAACACAGAACCTAATTTTACCTGTATCACATGAATACATGTACTTCCTTTTACAGAATTTCGCCAAAATTGAGTTTTTATTTTTTTTATGAATTATTTAATTCAACTGGAACATATCCAATTTCTTCGTTGCAATGTAAAAGTGAGAAAATCTATTATCGTCTAAGACAATTTTGGGCCGAAATCTTGCTACGATTTTAAATTACATTTTGGTACCAAGAAGTAACTTAAAATCCAGATAGACGTTTTTACCAAAATCAAAAGTTTATGCGGAGATAATTTTACCCTACAACTTGGTTATACGTGGAAAAGCTTTTGCGCGGGACCCCCTTAAAGTTAGCCAAAAAAATGGGGGAAAAAATCTACAAAATGGTTGAAAATTGATGACCGATCACCGATACGCTCGTCGATTTTTCTAGGGTTGCGCGCTCGCTAACTCGAAATCCTAGATCCACCCCTTATTTGTGTATCACTCACGTGCATGGGATATCTCGTACACAAAATCGTATTTGCATTATACCGATTTACGAAGGATGAACGTCAATGTATACATATATGAAATCAGGCAGACAGCTGTTGGATATGTTTTACTGGTTTTGCGCAGACGACAGATGTTGAACGCCGGGTTTTGTCGTCAAAATAATACATGTAGTATCATTGTTTTATATGAATGAACACATTTTAGAATATGGAGGACAGGAAAAACTATTGTGTTTTTGGATGTCAAATACAGCTAGTTAACTTTGAAGTCGTACTCTCATCTTCATATTTGAGCGAAGAATACAGCAAACGGCGTTCCCATTTATTACTCTCCATGATGTTTAAAAAATACATGTAAACTAATCGTAGAAATATAAGACTTTTAAATGCATTACAACTTGCATCCATTTACAAAAAAAACATTGACAAAAAAAGAGAGACGGAATACTAAATATTGACGTCACGGACGATTATGTTGGCGTATTATAATTTTACACGTTATATTGTTTTATTCAGTGACCGCGCGCTTAAGAACAACAGGTGCTATACCATTTCAGATTGAAGACAAAACTGTAAAAGGAATTCTGGTTAACGGTATATATAGAACATGAGCCTACTTTCTCTTATCCCTCCCCCCTATTTTATTTTGTACACACAAACCGTGGTCCAAGCTTGGCAATCTGGCTCAGTTCTTGTTCTACTTGATAGCACATCGTGGTGTTCGTAGAAGAACTTGAGGGAACAAGATAAAAATTGTAACATATCTAAATTGGAATCGTGTTGACTTCGTAACAATTCGGTACAGGTCGTTATCAAAACATACTGAGGGTGCAGAAGACCGTAAGGACGGGAAAAGCCGTACAATAAATCGTGGAACTCGGTAAACATCGTGGCCTACTGTAAACTCATCTTTAAAACACACGTCCAAACAGCACGAAATTTGCGGTATGAACCAAGTTACATGTATTTGTGCATCCACTGAATATTCAGCGAAAGCGGAAATACATTGCAGATGGGTCGCACCCGAAGATGGCCACACGCCAGAATATGTAGCTCATCAGCAAAAGCTAAGCTGGGGATCATCATGTCTTCACATTAGGCTGCGTGCGCTTTGGTTTAGGACGTCATATTTTTTTAAAATAATAATAATAAATAAATAAATAAATAAATAATATAAAATAAAAACACATTCACACATTGGTAATCTCGGAATGTACATAATGTAATAAATACAATAAATCAAAGAGTTTTACTTCGGCAGTTGGTTTGATACAGACCTAGAGTTCAGATAACAAAGCTAATATAGATTTAAAGTACTCTAGTATACTTTGGGTATTGGAACATACTCTATAATGATAGTATATAATCGTTTATTTTTATTAAATGATATCAGTATTATAAATGTAGAGTTTTTTTGTTTTTGTTTTTTTTCACCAGGTTGTGTGTGTTCTCCGGATAGGTAGTTAGGTATCTGGTGGACGCTTAACATAAACAAAACTTGGAATGGTCTTACTGGGGGGAAATGGCGGAACGTAGAACAACAATAATACTGTTAGTCGATTTGCAATTAAATCGTGCAGCATCTTATTGGTCTGAGGTAATTTGATCAGAATAAAACGATGTGATTAGAATTCGAAAAGATGAAAAGATTATCATAATCAACTTGTTTCAATGAGTTTTGACACTATACACACGGTCACTGCACGACTCGTCTTTCTGAATAATCATGTTTATCGCGCCATTTTGTTACGCGTCAAGAGAATGACGTAATGTTATGTAGCTTTAGAATATGTCGGTGTGTTTGGCGATTTTGTAATTGCGCTTTTACTGGATTTAATTTGATTTTTTGTTTCACACCATACTCAACAATCTTTCAGTCATATGATGGCGTCCACTTTTTATTGGTGGGGGAGAAACCCCGGTTACCCGGGTAAAGACCACCGACCTTCCGCAAGTAAACTGGCAAACTTTCCCACATAATTCGAAACAACCCTAGCGGGATTCGAACCAGAGGTGAGAGATGGCCTTGTGATTTAAAGCGCAATGCTCTAACCACTCGGCCACGGAGCCCCCCCCCCCCCCCCCCCCCCCCCCCCCCCCCGCGCTTTTAATGGACAACCTAAGCATATATATACATACATCGGTGTTAATTTGAATAATATTCCATAGAGTAGTTCTGTTATATTCTGTTATTAAATATGTCGTCGACTACAAGTAGTTTGTCTGTTTTTCCTTTTAAACGGCGTCTAGTTGGCGTAGATAGAATTCGAAGTCGTGTGTTTCTGGGATATTGACAAAAAATGATTTATGGGCGAGTACAAATATAATTATCTTCGCTCGATCCAGACTTGTTACTTCTTTTTCCGTCACCTTGATATGTATGGCATAAAATATCCATGAATTATTTCTCATGTCTTCATCTGTTGCATTTAAACTCGTAACCATGACTGGAAATTACATACAAGTTTATACACATGCATGACTTGGTTCATGAGCAGTTTGAATTCGCTCCAAATTGAACAGTTGGTTCTAATCAGTCTCAGTATTTCGAGTGACTTGAGGTGAAACGACTGACACTAGGTAAAACGGCTGACTTGGTTTAAGACTGTTGACACAGAATGAGACGGCTGACCCGGGATAAGACTATTGACACGGGGTGAGACGGCTAACTGGGGCGAGTCGACTGACTTGGGGCGAGATACAGAAGTTGTTGTATGAAGTGTGGTGGTTCCGCAGTACCACTAGACTTGAAAAGACTATGCTCTGCAAATAATTTATGTTAATACAGGTGTATATGTACAGGTATATACCGTCACCATATATTATAGGTGGGCAATAAAATATTGTCCATCAAGCACCGGCTTACATACAATTTATAATAAGTCATGTTCTTCATTATAAAATAAGTGGGGCTTATCGTGACCTGGCGTTGTGAAACAATACGTCGTAAAATGTCTCATTTTTAACCATCTATTTTCGAACAAGGAGAATTCTTGACTGAAATCGTTTCATCAACACGTCTAAATACACAATATTCGTTCGACGTCATTTTGCCGTTATCTTACCGTGGGCAGTTGTATTTCGTCGCCGGAATGTTATTTTGTAGATTTCATTTAAAGTAATCACAATGTCGCCCCAAGCATAGTTATACATCTCTTGCTTGACGGTACCTCCGTGGTCGAGGGGGTAAAGCTTTATCCATGTGTCGTCTCTCACCTCTTGACATCGCGGATTGGAGCCTCGCTGGAACCTTAGCTGAATTTGTGCGAAAGTTTTAAAAAATGTGACAACGACAGGTACAAAAGTTTGGTTTGTACTTTGTCTTTAACCTGTGGTCATACAGACATACTATGCACCAAATGTTTTGCGTCTGTCTCCATGGAAAATAACGTATCCGGTTATTCTATTTATTGTAGAATATATATATATATATATATATATATATATATATATATATATATATATATATATATGTGTGTGTGTGTGTATGTGTGTGTGTGTGTGTGTGTGTGTGTGTGTGTGAAATTTTGTGAATTTGTTTTGGGTCAACAATTTAGGGTCATACATGTAGCTTGTATTAGGTAATACCGTGTATATTACGGGTACAAACACCCCTTCAATATTTTTATGTAAATTATGCACAGTACAATCTCACAGTAGAATATTTATAAAATATTTATGTACCACACCCATCTTATATACAACAAATTGCTTGCAATTATTTATGACCACTCAATTAATGCTATAATTTACTGGATAGTCTTTTTTCTGTATCTAAATATTTTCAACATATCTCGTGTGGTCCCTGAAGCTCATAAATATGGTAAAATTAATTCAATTGTTTACATAATGTACAATAAATATATAGAGAGTTGTATTATATATCATTATATCGAGGTATTATGACAAAGTCAGCTCAAGGGTATAAAATTCCTATAATTTACAGTTTATTACGTTATGTTAGCCCCTAGCTCTACTGGTTAAGGTCTTAGGATGTTGGTGGGTTGATCGCAGTGAGAGATTTGTTTATGGACCTGCTGAAACATAAATGTATTGGGTTGTACAATCGCCAAAAATGCCCCAAATTGCCCATGCCTGTTATAATGAAACTCGAGACCTGTATCTTATTGTTTTGGGCTATCGATTAGGACGATTATCATAGCCAGTACTTGAAAAAAAAACCCACTAAGTTAATCGATTGTGTCATTTATCAGCTTAAGTCTTACGGCTTATAAGCATGTACTATCATCAACAAGTGAATCTGTTACAAAATCTGAACATGCATCCGTGGCCAAATCGATAGAGCATTGCGTTCAAACCATGATGTCTTTCGCCTTTAGTGAGCGCAGGTTCAAAACCCGCTGGAACCTTAGCTGATTTTGTGAGAAAGTTTGTCAGTTCATTTGAACAACGATGGCGGTCGATCTCTCCCCGCGTCCATTGTCACCGGTTTTTCTTCTCTAACAATAAATTTATCTGATCGCCATCATATAACTTAACTCATCAACCCCTGCAGAAACAATGAACTCTTCTGTAAATCAATGGTTTAGACCTGCCCAAATGTGTTTTAAGGTGTGAATTAGTTAAAATTGTTGACTGCACTGTACAACATCAATAAAACAAATAAAACCTTATTGCCGGTGAGTCCGGATCTTGGATCATACTGGAACGGCTCGATGTTGTGTCATATATGGAATTTATATTAACGTAGCGGATCATGAACGGGTCGGACTTGTATCATGCTTGAATTATGTCTACCGTAATAGTTGTCCTAAATGAAGAACTCTGAAAAAGCCTAAAAATTATTGTTTTATTTCAACAATTCGCAATTTTTACGTAACGCAATACGAAGTTTTATAAACGACTATAGCAGTAAAAACAATAAACTGAAAGTTGAGCTTGGGTATCAATCAATAAATTTGACGACTTCGGGTCCAGCTTTCGATCTATCCGACAATCGGACATTCGAACCCCCGTGCCGTCAGGCATTCGGTTCATGGTACTAATAGGAAGTCAATGTTTTCTCTCTCCGACAGTCATTTCCCAATAGAAGCTAGGTCATAGAATATAGATCTGACGATCTTGCAATGGGTGTTTCCAATACATTTAGTTACAAATAGGCATATACGTGGTACGTAACCGCGGGCTGTCGATGTGTTGACATAAATTTATCAGACCTATATTTATAACAATCTACCTGCAATAAATCAGTGAGTAAATAAACAAAGGAATTTTATTTGCATGCATATGGGGAATATTTGATTTGTATCAGCTACCAGTCAGCTGCTCTTCGAGTCCGCAAACGTAATAATTATAGTAACAACACCAACGCCATTATGACGTAAGCGTTAAATAATGGTTGTGTTTATTCGGACTGGCTTTCTATAGAAATTGTTTAATCAAACTATTTAATCCTCTTAAACTGTCTTGTATGGTAGTTTGAACTGACGGGAATGTAAACATTTGTTGTCTGATGTAACGACTACTCGACTGCTCAGCGGGAACCCTTAGATAAAAATATTCAACTAGCAATTTGTCAGTGAAGGTTGGGGCTCCTACTATATTATCAAGCCTTTATGAGAGTGAAAACCACCGAAGCGTACATAAGCTCATTAATATCAGATAGTAAGGTGTTTAAAGTTATAGAACAAATGTCTGTAGGTACGTAAACGTAGGCAAAGGTCGATGTTTGACGGAACTGCTGTGACGAACTCCTCGTTTTGTCGGCGATACATATTATATAACATGCATGATGTCATTCAGTCGCACATCATTACATGGGGCAATTTAAACATTTCGATGTTATTATCAGTTTTTCTATCTCAATACTTACGAAAGATTTTTCCGTCGACATGCATATTGATCTCTGTATTTGATATAATATTTCAAAACAACTGAAAGTCAGATTTGCTAAGACAGGCGTCTTTGAAATGGTAACGAAATGAAAATATTGTGCAAACACTCCAAACAAAATATAGTTCCACCTAGATAAAGTCGCATCCCGGGTTCTGTTAAAACCAAAAACAATACTGTTACGGTATATTTTCCAAAAAACTGTGGTTTACAGGTAAAACTTTACCTTACTCTGATTCCATGCATCACTGTATCTAGAGAGTGGAACATCCGGGTTCTACCAGAAACCTAGAAAATATGGTTTATTACCCCAAAACGGGAGTGTACACGTAATACAATACTCCATGCACAACCATAGTTTTAATATTTTTGTGTCTAAATTCAGCTTGTCACCTCGTTTATGATTTAATTTGGAATTGTTGTAAAATTTGTAAACATATATGTGCTAATTTATCTTGGTAGAAATAAAGTTGCATTATTCTTGTGTCGACAACCACGGGTACTTGTGGACAGGACCATCTAACTATGCCTTGCCCATAACCCCTCGATTTTTAAGTCAATTTTATTTATTCTTTTCATCAACACATGGTAGTTTTGGAATATACCAGGAGATATGGCCTAACAACAGACGTAAGGTTTTTTATATATAGGGTGTAACCACATTTGGCTTAAGTCTGTCGTTTGGGCACATTTTCTGGGATATCCCAAATTTACCATGTTTTGATGAAAAGAATAAATAAAATAAGAATAAAAATCCAGGGGTTATGGCCAAGGCACACTTAGATGGTCCTGTTTACATGTACCTGTGCTGAAAACTAGCAGGCTGTCACTCCTGTTGTGTTGTACTTTTAGTAGACTTCTTTTTGTTGGTAAACATATGGCAATTTATCTTGGTAGTGGTCAAACTATATGGTCACAACTAAATACTTTTGAAAAAAATGACTTGTGCAAATTAGATTTTATTAAGAGGACACGCTTGCAGTTATGCTGACCCAGGGATAATGCAAATCATTACATCCTACCGTCGCGGCATAGCATTGCATCCTTTCTGTACTACAGTATACCATTCTGCCGAGAAGCAAATGCAAGCATGAAGGTAAATCCAACCTGATTTATGGTTTGTTGCAAAAGTTCTTAATTAATATTTTTGTCAAGTGTGCAAGGTCACCGCAAAAATAACTGGTGCGACCCAGGCTATGGTATTTGCGATGCGACGGCATATCTGTGGCGTGGCCGCAACGGGGATGGGTTAAAAGTTGTGATAAATCATTATGAATGTATTAAGATTGTTGCTTTATATTAGGCCATTCCAATTTTCTATGTTAAGCGTCCGCATGCGCTTTGGTTTAGGACATCATATTTAAAAAAAACGCACAATTGGTAATCGGGAATACATTATTGTTCCTTACAACGCACAGAGTGAAAGGGGGACATCCCGATAGTCCGACGGTTCGATAGTCCGACGGTCCGATAGTCCGATGGTTTGATACTTTTGGTACATTTTTTACCTTTTGACCTTGACCTTTGACCTTTTTTCAGTTCATTATAGAAAATACATAGGCGTAGGGAGCACAGGGGGCGGCCCCCACTTTTTCTGACCAAATTTTTTTTAATAATATCATTACATCTAATACAGAGCTATTGAATGAGGGTCTTATAATTTTCGCGCCTCGCTACGCTCGGCAAAATAATTTCTAGACTGCGTCAAATATTTAAGTGACTTTTTGTTCTGTTTAATCCTCTTGATAGCCATGAGATTTAACTGTCGGACTATCGGACCGTCGGACTATCGGACCGTCGGACTATCGACATGTCACCGAGTGAAAGTGTTTTATTTTTGTAGTTGGTTAGATGCAGACACAGTTCAGATAAAATAAAGCTAATGCAGATTTAAAGGGTATTGTGGTGTGCTCCGATTAGTAGAACCAATTTACTCAACTCAACTCCATAACCTGATGCCATTTATTTCTGTTTAATGGTCACAATTAAAATTGAAGTGTTTTGTATTTTACAGCAGGTTGTGTGCGTGTGTTTTTCGAAAAGGTAGTAAGATTTGTGTAATCAGCGTGGACGCTTAACATAGAAAAAAAACATGGAATGGTCTTACCGTTGGAACTCAATAATATGTGTATATGAAAAAATGTTTTATTTTCGATACAAAACTATATTTCCTACAGTAATATTAATCAGTTTTGCCAATCGGATCCCTTTGAGGATTATGTCGTGGGCTGTTTTTATGCCGATTTTTACTTGTTCTGACAGGGGCAACTGTAAAACGCAGCATACGAAAACATCCCGGCAGCATGCCCAAAGAAGTTACAGTTTTGCGAACACAGCGTATATTTCTGTTTTCATTGGATCTAGCTGCATGCATAACCTATATAAATTTGGGTCTTATTTTAAATTCATTTTTTAAACATTTGTTGATAAGTGGTTGAACGTCAATAATGATTTTATTGTGAACTTGAAACCAAACTTTGCTACATGTGTACTTTTAATTATGAAAGCGCAATTTTTCCACGTAGGGAGGTATTAAATGTTTGTGGCACCTGTAACAAACCCTCATTAATTCACCAGATTTAGATATC
Source organism: Atrina japonica (assembly GCA_030159075.1). NCBI lineage: Eukaryota > Metazoa > Mollusca > Bivalvia > Pterioida > Pinnidae > Atrina > Atrina japonica. Next base: position 574,096 of record BROG01000467.1, on the reverse strand, counting down.
ACCAAAACTCGCCACAATAATGCATTTCCAATGCCCTCAAGTACTTGCAAACTAGCATTGTTATAAGGACAATACAACAAAAGATTTAAAACGTGATTAGTAATTTTCAGCGGGTAAAATAACTTTTATATTTGCAATTCAATTTACCAATTTTTCGTGTCTGTGAAAATTTCCATAGTTATTTATTTTCTTTATGTATTGGTTTTTAATTCATGTGTCATTTTTGTAACAAGTTTTACAGAAACTCCTAAGTATCCACTGTGTACATAGTCTTGAGCTATTTATTTTAAGACTTAACAAAACAGATCTTTTAAGCCATCCTTCAGCAAGAGTTGGAATGTATCATTACCGTATTTAAATGGAGACTAAAACATTGGAGTCATATTTTGATTTCCCTGGTCTGGAAATATCAATAGATTTAATGGGTTGTTTTATAAATAAATGGTACAGGTCTTCCGTACTCATTCAAAAGACGTCATGTTCAAGGGTGGATCCCGGATTTTCCAACGGGGTAGAGGTATAATATATATGTATTTTCGAACGTGATGAATGAATAAAATACATATCAAAACTAAGATTTCTTTTTAGATAAAAACAGTGCCCTTTCTATGGGGGTGTTCATGTGTGGTGGAACTGATGTGTTATGTAGGCCTATAAACGTGTGTTTGTTAGAACTCAAACCGAGAGGGAACTCTTCATTTTCACAAAGTTCAATGAACACAATCCATGCAAGAAACAAGTGTTAGGGGCGTGCTCCTCTTAGAATTCGGTAGATTATTTTTCAAGCCCCAGAGAGCTATTTTTTAGCTTCAAGTAATGTACACTAAATAAGGGTTAATCTTTAGAAAATTGTATCACAAGACAGACTCAGGATCACCCAGACAATGATAGAATTATAATTTGACAATGATAGAATTATAATTTGATCGGTCATAAGCTAAGCAAGAGCAAGGGGTGGAGATATGGAGTAAGTTCTTGTAAATTTTGGAAATATTCTAGCTTCCATACATGCGTAAACCAGGATATGTTTTACTCTGAGTAATATCAAACTGGTGCATTTTATTCCACCTCCCACCATCATCGGTGACAACAGGGGACATGATTAACATACAACTGCAATGTTTGCACTGGACATTTTCTTTAAATTTCAAGAACTCTGAGAGTACATTTTCTGACTTAGAAACTTGTACTTTACCTATTTATCCTCAGCTCTCTGTAGCAATACATCACTTATTGCATTTCAACAATATAGTATATAGATTTTCGGCAAACTTAGGAGGAGGGTCAACACCATTAAATAACAAGGATCTACCAAAATGGATGTGAAAAATATTTGATAGAAAATTAGGGAATTTATTTCAATGGTTTTCCATTCAAATGAAGATGACTGGGCTTGCTCTTTTTACTTTCTACTTTGTACTTTTTCTTTCATTCAGATTACTGCAGAGGATCAGCCGATTGCGTTGATTTTTTAAAGGGAGGATTTAGAACCAATAAAAAACAAATGCTGTAAGTGTATGATACAATTATAAAACAAGAAAGCGATTTATTATCCTGCCAATTAATGTCATTTACCTGTGCATTTAAAAACGCACTCACCAGTTAACACCATACGAGCATAGGTATGTGTGTTTGTTATGTTATAAACAAGAATACAAATGTTAGTCATATTAAATGCAACAGCAACTTCAGGTGTACTACCATTAATGATTCAATTTATAGCAAATTAGAAAGTGCAAGCTCTTTGGTCTCCCTACAGGACACATGTTACGATTTATTCAAAGCTTATATATATATATTCCAAAAGTTTAAATGCGACATTGATACCAACATGTTCCTGTAAATTTAATGTTTCCATTGGGGAATAATAATTATAAATAAATACATTAAAAAACAACAACACACCAATAGTGGGTGCGGCGCGTGTGTTTGTTCCCTCGACTGAAATCCGACAGAGCTATATTGTCAGAATGTAACTAGAAATTCCAAATGAATGGAAGAATGTATATTACTACTAAATTTAAATAATATAGCCAAAATATCCGTTTGGAATATCTACACTCAATACAAAGCCAAACTCCGAGTCCATAACAAAGAGATTAAGTAACGCCTTTTCTGAGAACAAATTGGTATTTTTACAACGTTTTGAATGTGAGAATGCCTGTAGACATTGTTAATTTGTACATCTGCCGTTTTATAATGCCAGCCAACGAGTTTAAATGTCCTATTCAGTTTTAACGTATTATTTACATGTCAATACGACGGTCAATGCCTCTGCGATGTCACAACAGAAAGCCGTGTGCCTGGTTTTCAGATTATGCCCTTAGCTCAACACGTCAGCACAATTAATTGACATGCACAAGTTTTGAAATGGATTTGAAGTCAGTTGGAGACGGGTAAAATTAAAGGTCTTAACAAAGCTTAATATAAACGCAGCCATGAGGCGGACATGGATGTTGTTTTATGTTCGTATCGTCACGTATGAAATCGATGACAATGTAAACTTATGGAAATGGTTAAAACAAAAGTACACGCAACATTGTTCTAAAAAATAAACCCCTTGATTAGCATGTAAATCCGTGTAGAGACTGGTCATTTAAAAGATATATAAAAAATAACATGATATCATGATTTTAATGAATCGCGGGTTTTTACCAGGTCACAAACTTCCAAGTACACGTCCCGAATTTCTGTCCCGATTTTAACTTACTTTTTGGTGATTTTACCAAAAAACAAACAAGTAACCATGAATCGGACCGAAATTCGGCCAATTGCAGCACGTGCAAGGATCATTTATATGTCAACCAGTATCGGATATTCTGGAGGTCCCGTCAACCTAAAACAAAAGGACCGATTAAATCCGTTTCGGATGTTCTCGAAGAGTTTTGTTACAGACGTCTCTCTGTCTCTTTCTCTCTCTAACTCTGCTTGAAGTTATTAATTTGCTATAAAAATTAACCCGATTTCTCGCAATATCGGTGCGCATTTGAATAACCTCTCTCACTGTAGCACAGGTATAATTTCAGGCATATCCCTCGATGAATTAATATTGGCACACGATTAGCAGCGATATGTCTACAGGAAGTGACGATCCTTGTACAAACTTCCTTGTTGTAGAATGTTGCTCTAAGACCCGTTCGATATTTACTGCATACATCCCGAAGGTCCGATAGTCCGAGGGTCATGTAGTCCCTATCTATCCCTAGCTATAAAATAGTGCATTAGTAAAAGCAGCGATATAAAGTAGTGCATTTTAGCATAAAAAGGTCCGATATAGTCCGAATGTAGTCCCTATTTAGCTATATGCATTAGTAAAAGCAGCGATATAAAGTTTTATATATTGCTAGTAAAAGTGATCCATATCGTTAGATGGCGATAGAACAAACACACCCCTGAATCCTCCTTTATTAAGTTAATATCTCACACAATATACCACATGTGCATTTCTAATGTGGAAGCACACATCCCGGCAGTATCAACAACTAAAACACTTTCCAAACTGTAGCTAATCCGCAGTGCATGAAAAATGTACATGTACGCTAGAACATCACCTGTATCAAGCCAAGCATACCTTTATTGATGGAGCACAGGTGAAGAGAAGGTATTTCGTTTACTGTTTACATGTTCTGTATGTGACACGTACATTCATGTATGAAACCAACATTTTATATTAATTGGAATGCTTGTAAATAAAGTCGAAATCCTACTTATGTTTATAGGCAGACAGACAGACAGACAGATAGATAGATAGATAGATAGATAAACAGCAAAGTACTACATGGCCGCTTTAACAAATAGAGCGCAGTCTTCCGATTCATGTAAATATCCTATACTATCTTGTTGTTTAATTTATCTATATTTTTTATATTGTTCATTTTCGACAAGGATGCCATGTTATAAATTTTGAATAAACCGAGTGGTGTAAATACAAAACTAAAAATACAACATGACATGAAGGCGTAATCCGTGTTTACAGATATCCACTATACCCGTAGTACATAAATGACATACGGTACTAACATGATTATTTACACATGCTAAAACTAATAAAACGGTTTTAAATTGCATAATTAAAGTCTAAACATTTTTTGATAAACACACGCACATAGAGATAAATGTGTGTGTAAATTCTCTTCCTGGGGTTTGTATACGATTAACTTCTCTCATAGTTTAAACTGTGTACAGGCGCTTTAAATAGACCATGTCAAGTAAAATGGAATCGCTATTTACACTTTGTATATCGCAGCTCTGTAGTCTTCCAGAGAATGGTTTGTAATTAACAAAACTGAGAAAGTGTGAACATCTACGCTATCTTTCGGCGTCTAACACTGCATTTCAAAGGAAAGCAGCCCATCCGAATGTCCGCTGTATGCAATTATCTTTTCAGTGCTACTGGATTATTACACTAGGGGGCATCGTTTTTACCTTTGTGACGTCACGAGACAGAAGGTCATTTCGAGAGATTTGCCGGTGCGTTTAAACTGCAGAGCAAAATGGATATATTATATGTACTATTAGGAGTTTTTCTATGCATTTTCAATATCGGTAAGTATAATTTCGAGACTGACTCGTCGGAAATATTTATTTTATTTGAATTTCCACTATTTCTATCTTGCTTACCTGTGTCAGTGCCTTGAAGTTGAATAAGCCGGTAAAATTATGGGGACGCCATATTTTCTGGCGGACAGCCAAGCATATCAATACGTTACATAATGAAAGTAAATCTATTTTATCATTATAGTTTTATATATTATTTAGACAGTTCTATTACTTGCTCCAGAGAACATCACGGGGTTGATATATGCAGTTTAGGCACCTTTCTTATTAGATTAGCGGTGGGAACACGTGTCCGGTTGTAAAACCGGGTATAATTTATGTGGGCATACTGCAGTATAGGTGACAGTTACATTAAGGTGACACACAGGTTTATATTTAGTACGCGCTCAATCGTATATCTTATTTAAATCTAAGTGTTGCTCATAGGATTGGAAATAAACACACCTTTTAGTTTTATATATGCATATGAAAATTCATTCGTATTTCGAAACATTGAATGGTGTTGGACTAATTGCAGGAACGCACAGTTTGGCGCGTATTTTCAGCCTGATAAAACTCTGCTTTACAAAATCGGGACAGAAAATTGTTCTGATCGTTTCTCGTCTCGGAAAGGGCAAAATTTTTACTGGCTTTATCGATTATTAGGATAGGCTGTTTTCTGTTACCATAAATAGACAACACTCAACAGTGCATTTCATACTATCTGTAGCAGCAACTTGTACAATGTAAAAACATTTGATACACGTTGTGTATATAACCGTTCTGTTTTTATTTATATACATTGTAATTTGATGTATGATATTTTTATACAACAGTGTTCACAACAGTTAAAGTTGTTATACATCTAGATCTGGTGGGTGTTAGAATATAATATGCATTAATTTATGAATGGTTCAATGAATCATATACCTTCACTGTCCCTCTAAGTCTTTAATAATCAATATTTTTTCTGTATTTTATCAATTTTCGCCACAATGATAAATTCAAACAAGAAATTATTAGAAACAGTTGGCTTATCCTCTGTACACGAACTGCTAATGCAGTAACTGTGTGTAGGATATATATGCAACTTGTGTACATACATTTACATGTTTATAAAATAAATGTGGATTATTTACCATTAGTCACCGTGACAAAAATATGTGTACATGATACACTAGATCCTTATTGATTTATGACAAAGCTGAAGAATGTTAGACATTTTATTAATGTGTAGTATAGTGACAGGGAATTGATAATTGGTGTGGTTTGTTGTTACTCATGGCTAGGGAAAAATCTCAATTGATTTACTAATGGAATCTAACACTTACGTTGTTGACCTAATTTTGGAAGGACTGTTGTTTTGTTTTATCTACCATGCTTTTTATGTCCGCTATTTGCATTCAATTGGTTATTATATGTAATGGCTTAATACATTTTTTAACAAGAATATTACTGGAATGATGTAATACTGTATCTAGTGTGGAAACATCTTTTTATTATGAATTGAAATAAAAAGCCATGTACATATGTACAGGTCTATCAAGGTAAAATGGCACATCCGATTCAGTCATAAACCAAAACAATGCAGTCTACTTCCCCAAAATAGGTTATACAAGTAAAACATATTGCCATGCACAGGCTAAATGCATTACTGAATCTCTAATACTTTTGTGATGACAAGAAGCTTGTCACCCCTGTTATGATTTGATTAAGATGATTTGATTAAGACTTGTCGTGTTTATAAACTAACATGTGCCAATTTACCTTGGTACACCTGTGCATTTATACCTGTAGTCTTCCTACATGTGTGTGTGTTAGTGTGTGTGTATATATATATATATATATATATATATATATATATATATATTAGTGGTTAATATAGCCTTTTTGGGAATTTTACACTGCAATGGCTCAAATTGGGAAAAAAGTAACTGGTCATAAGAATAAAGACAAAATTTCTTTTATTTAATTGACAACATGGATTTCATCTGAAGACTTCAAAGTGCAGTTCATACATGTACTAGATTTTTATTGTTTAATACTGAATGTGAACGACATGCCATAGTGAACATAATGGGAAATTTTTGATCAAAATTGGGAAAAAATAGATTTTGTATTGGGAATATGGGTGCTTTTTACAGGACCGGCATGTTGATGATGTTAACCCCCTTATATATATATATAGGGGCCTAGGTATTCTATTACCATGATAAATTAACACATGTAAACTTACAGTCTGTCTAAATTATGTCATTACAGAGGTGAAAGGCTGATTGTCAGCAGAAATGGTGAAAAATGGGAAATATTCAATATTTAACTCATAGACCCCTGAAAAAGATTGGACTGTTGTGTAAATCAATGACTTTGTCCAATCCACATTTGTCTGTTGGGGTAAATTGGTTAATTACATGTACTTTTTGTATACGGTAACAGAAAAACTCAATTACAGACATTTGTTTGAAAATGCTATATTTTGAAATCAGAAATTGGGAATGGGCCCCTTATCCAGATCTGAAAACAGCATAGAAAAGTCTCTTTAACTTTTGTCTACACCTTCATGTGAACATTGACATAGACGGGAGATAATTTGAGTGTTATTTCATTGATAATAATTCAAGCTACAGGGTATTAAGGAAATTACCATAAATATTACCATAACCACAGTTGGTAGTCTAATATATGTACTTGCACATCTAGGTAGTCATCTATCTATAAAATGAAACTACATCTACATTCACATTTATTTTGCATTGATCTTCTCCAGTAACTATTTTAGGACTTGGATCTTTATCAAAAACGCTGTTAATATGATAACATGACACTCGGGCAGTGGTTGATTGGAAGTGACTTGTAGATAAATGTGCATATACAGAGTACAATACAATCGAGGTTCATTGTATTTATGATGAAACAGATTTCTATTCTGTGCCAGGAATTAGTTATGCGGACATCTGCTGCAAGCAGTGTACAATTACATGTACAAATTTATCTCAGTTTAAATTTCCATTTCCTGCTTGTGCTGTGATCCAACATGTCATAATATATATTTTTTGTTTAATGGTGTTTTATGCTTCATGTGTACAGGGGTCAAATTTAGCATTTTTGTCTCAAGGTCAGTTGGACTAGTAAAATTTGTTTTCAACTAATTCACTAGTCCCAAAGTGGTAGGAACAATAACCAATTTCATTATATCCATGAAATTCATCCCCAGTATCCACGGAACCAAAGTACAACTCCATTCCCAATGCACAATGCATGTATTTTTTCCCAATTAGGTATATGAAAAATATAAAACCTGATTTTACCACCAAAACATCGCTTAAAATCGGGGCAGAAAATTTGGCCTAGTGTCAACAGTGACATGAATTTGTGACTTATAATTATCAAGAAAGCATATTATACTCATAAATTATTTTTGAAAATAAATCCTCTCTTCTGAGATAAACACTATTTCGTTAAACATTTTTAAATACCATTTCGTTACCTTAATAGATATTACCAAGTGTTGAAAAAAATATTTTTAGGTGCCCATTTAACTCCATTAAGTGCTGATTTACATGTTTCCAAAGTGGGGGTGGGATTTGACTTGTAACCATTCCTTGGACTCGTAAGTCTTTGTCATGTGGTGTTACATTGCTGAAAACCCCAGCAAGAAACCGACCATAGAATACGCCAAAGTGTCCCAATAAAATAAAAAAGAACCACTCCTCAACAAAATGGACAGGAAATTGTCAATGGTTGATACATGTACATGCGAGGGACATATTCATGATTGCACGCAATATGATAAAAGCTATATATGAAGAGAAATTGAGGTTGAATTAAATTGAGAAATTTGGTTTATTTTTGAGAGAAATTATGAAAACATTAGAAGAAATAGCTGGGCCCCTGAATTTCAACCTGGGCCCCTAGATATTTTGTTTTAGGGGCCCGGCTTGCCCCTGGATCCTGCAGCCAATTTTACTCCCTGCATGTACATGTTTATATACAGTATACCTCAGGGCAGGACAAATCCACTTGCCCTGCACCTGGGACAAGTTCAATTTTAGCTTGGGCAAGTTGAAAAATATGGGCGGCTAGCCCTTGGGCAAGCAAAAAAAATCGATCTAGTCATTTTACTATGGCAAGTGTTGAGGGAAATGATGATCTAATAAGTGATTGGATGACTGTTAATACACATATCATTTAAAGGGGCATTAGCTGTGTTTCTTTCAAGAGATTTTCTTTCTCTTTTTACTACTTAGATTGATATACATTAACGAAAAAAGAGATAAACACAGACAAACAAATTCTTACATCCCTATATTAGGGGTGCTACAATATACTTCTCTTTACAACTATACGTATCACAATATTTGGCTCTCGCTATGATACATATCGCATTACGTTATATTTTACTATACTTCTGAAATCCGAACAAAAATAAAATAAACTAGAATTCGTATCGAATACGAATACGATGGGCTTTCCAGAACGATTTGAATTCAAAAAGAAACCAATAAAATGAAATAAAATTTTTAAAAGACTTATTTTAATGAAACATTTAGATAGTTGGAAAGTGGAGGAGCTTCGTTTTATTTCATTGGATAAATCAGCGTTATATAAAGCTTAACAAGTATCATATCAGAAATGTTTCGCTGAGAAAAGTCCGAAACATCTTGGTACATGGCCACCCCTTTGATTAACGATGCCTTTTAACCTATTTAAAATCATAAATATGTCTGGCATAAATATAAAACTACCAAACTCATCTCTCTCTCTCTCTCTCTCTCTCTCTCTCTCTCTCTCTCTCTCTCTCTCTCTCTCTCTCCATCTCCTCTCTCTCTCTCTCTCCGTATGAATTTGAGGCGAAACAGATAAAAAGCAACCGATATTTGTTTTCCGTATATAATTAATCAATCACTTTTGTGTATAGGGCACAAACATTGTCACCCCCGCTCTAATACATATCGGTTTGGTTCGGGGTGGGCTATCTCCACTGTGCCCGTCAGTCCGTATTGTAAATAAATGTTTGTTTGTTCATGTCGGAAAACAATTCTTAATGAGTCGTGTTTTTTCGGTCTGTACTAATTCTTTTTCTATTAATTCTACGCATTTTCCTAAAATAGTTTTACACATTTTTTCTTTATTACAAAACTTTTACTCTTTATTTTAGCATTCAAGGGAGTACATCCTTTCGCCCTCAAAATCCGGTTTCTCTCTCTCTCTCTGCATATGGATTTGAAATAGATAAAAAGCCGTTTGACGGAGAAACAGATATTTGTTTTCCGTATGCTTTTGTGAATATATAATAATTAAAAAATCGATAATCTCTTTTGTGTAAGGGGCGTATGTGTTTTTACTATAAGCCCGTCAGGGAATACATATCGTTTGGTTCTCGGGGAGGGCTAGCCTCTATACTTAGTAAGCATTAGTACTGTTACCCGTCAGTCCGAATTGTAATATATGTTTGTTTGTTCATGTCGGAAACAATTCTTAATGAGTATATTTGCGTGTTTTTTCGGTCTGTGTGTCTGGTCAATGTGTCTGTCCGTTAGTCAGTCCGCTTGTCTCTGTGTCTTCATATGTAAATTATGTATGTATGTGTCTCTGTCTTCATTTGTAAATTATGTATGTTTGTTTGTGTCGGGGAAAATCGTACTATTTATAGTCCTATAAATGGTGCCGTCTGCGTTTATTATTTTTCCGTAAGTGTGTCTGTCTTTTAGTCAGTGTATAAAATTGATTAAATTGAAAGTTTATGTATATTTTCTTTGCATAATTCCCGACATTAGCTGTTATAATATTTCCTAACTATTTTTGTTTGTTATTAAAAAAAGAAAATTACTACTACGAGTTTTTGAGACGGTCCCTCTACTTTTTGAAATTCGGAAACCCGTAGATATATTTTACTGCATCCAAAACAAATTAACATGCTTAATGGGGATAGCTCCTTGGCTCCTGGGGTCTATGCGTAGGGAACTTTTGCTCGATTAAATTCAAACTTTATGTATATTTTCTTTGCATAATTCCCCGACATAGGCTGTTATAATATTTCCTATACTATTTTTGTTTGTTTATTAAAAAAAGAAAAATTACTACGAGTTTTTGAGACGGTCCCTAACTTTTGAAATTCGGAAACCCGTAGATATATTTTACTGCATCCAAACACATCAACATGCTTAATGGGGATAGCTCCTTGGCTCTGAAACGAAGGTAGCACTCCAACAAAAATAAAATAAATCGTAAAAAAGAAACACCAAATTTTTCAAAGTTTTGCCATTGGAAAATTTTATCAATCCTGAAAAGTAGAAAACGTATTGTGTGAAAAAAAGAATTCATGTAGCATCTTTTCAGCACAAAACTGAGATTCTCGTCTCACAAAATCGCACGAATAATTTCTGCAAATTGAGACTTCAAGAATACACAAAGCCCTAAAAAAAGAAACAAATTTTGCCATTGGAAAATTTTATCAATCCTGAAAAGTAAAACATGGCCCTGAGAACAAAACAAGAATACACATCCGTGCAACACTTATTTATCACTGCACAAAATGCACCCGATTCCACTTGAGAAAATGGTCTTGTATCAAGGACCATAAGGTTTGTAATTGATCTTGAAAATTCTTTTGAACGAGGGAAATTTATTTGTATTTAAGTTTTAAAGGCCCTTTGTAAAATTATTTGTCCCGTACCTTCTCGTCTTGTACCCATTAGAGCGTGTACTGGGACCTGATTCTCCTATTGAGCGCAGGCAATAATCGAGTTAGGCCTATGCCTAGGCTTTGACTACATGACGTCGTTTTGAGTGAGTGACCATGTTCGATGTGTTGCCCGAGTTATTTGTCAATTCAATGCAACAACGGTACAGACAAACAGTGCGATTTTATCTATAACATTTTATCGTCTTTTTCTTTCACTCTGAAAGCAATAATGCTGTCAATTTACCGACTTAAACATCGATGAAGGACCACACTTGAGAATAGAAAGAGATGACTCTGGTTATGTTTGATAACTGTATGGATAATGATTGCACACAACTACATTTTTCAAAATATTTACCAAAAAGAAAAAAACACTTTGCAGAGTTGCTATGACACACAGTATATGTAGGTGCAATCTTAATTACACTTAGAGATGTACAATGTAATTGTCAGGTTTTCTATTGCCAGTTCGGTTAACTGTACTTAGACTAGTGCCATAAAAATAACTGTAAATGCAGATAGAGCTAGAAATGTGATGTATTTAGCAAAGTAAACAACTACATGTATATGTACTTCACAACTTGTAGAATAATATGTAATGTAATTGAATTTCGATTTTGCACAATTGGAATTTGCTTTGGGGAAATTGCAATTACATGTACATGTAGATAAGACTGCCAGACTACTTGTCATGTGGAACAAGAGAGCATTTTTATCAATGTTGACTTCTGTTACAGTGGATAGTGCATGTAACTTAAAATGAAGCAGTCAGTACATACATTGCTCTTTGTATGTTGTTTCCAGTGGTATTGCAACCATGTCCAGGGCTTCAAAATTCTTTTTTAGACACTCAAATCCGGGACTTGGAGAGTAAATTTCTGGCAAGTCCAATTGAGAAATTTCAAACTCCATGCTGAATTTTGTTGATAAGTTATACATTAAAATCAAATGAATGCAGCTGAGGCAAGTCCCTCGGAGTTCAGGTATTTCTAAAGACGAAGTCCGAACCCAAATTAACTTTGGACTTGGGGGAATTTTCAACTCCAGTATGATGATGTATGTTTGACTTGTTTGTATTCCAAAGCAGCCACAATAGTCTCCAAAATGTAAACTTTGATAGATTAAACTCACCGATACTGGTATATTTAAGATTAAAGTTGGTGCCATATTTTTCATCATGCATTGTCTAAATATAGGTATACAGTGTCTACCTGTTGACTTGTTCACCCCTAAAAATACATTTGGATTGGTCTTAGACATTGAATTACAGATGAGTCCATCAGGGTTTTCCCTGACGCAAAAATTCTGCATATTTACGCGTAAAAACCCTAAATGATGCCTAAAATAAGATCTATTGCGTCCTAGTGGACGCGTTAAATACTTGATGTCTTTCGAGATCGTTTGGGTAAATAAACCAACCATGCGACCTATTTCTACCAGTTTGCATCTTTTTTATGTTCATTTCTTATGTTCTAGTGCAATTCCACAAGAAAACCAAGAAACTGAATTCATCATTTTATTAATAATAAAACAGGAAAATCTTTACCTCTAATATAGATCTAGAATCAACAAAACAACATCGTTCATCACTTAATGGGTACTTCCGGAAGTATAAATTAAAGATGGGATACCAAAGCCGACTTTCATTTGAATTAAGGAAATCAAAAAATAATAATGAAAGTACTAATGATAGTTATATAAAATGATTTATTTACTCAAATGTTTATGTAAATCATACATATGATAAAGTACTTTAATACTTGAAATGGATAAAATAGATATAATTTTCAAATAAATAAATTTGGGGCATCAATTAGTAAGCTGGAAAAACACCTGCTTTGTTTACAACATGGGCGCAGACATTTTGGACACCCAAAGTTGTGCGGAGGGTAAAATGAGCCCAGAGATCTGATTGGTCATTAATTGAAAAAAATAGTTTTGCCATTAATGAGTGAAATTAAGGTGATAATAAAGATACATGAATATTTGTAGTATTTTGGAAATTATAGGGTTGACGGTTGAAAATTGAAAGGGAGGGGTCATATGGGAATAGATATTTTCCTTTGGTGCGGAATACTACGAGTTGTAAACAAGTGGAAATTTGAAGTAAAAATGCAACGGCAACCTATACTTTTGATTGCATATTTTGTTATCCCAAAATATTGATCCTTCAGCACAGGGTACTTATTTGACCCAGATTTAATAAACATGGGAGTGACAGTGGCCTGAAGTTTTGTAATTTAGCATTGAGGCCTATGGGAAAATATTTGGTGGTGTCTGTCCTATAGGAGAAATGCACACATGTAAGCTGGATGAGCCTGAAAATAAGTCATTTTTCTCATTTTTATCACCTAAGTAGCAATTCATTCACTTTTACTCATACTTTTAAACAGATTTGAGGGTCTCTATGAAATGGAGCACCTGTTGGGGGTCCACAAGGTGCAAATTTGATAGGTGTGCTGCCTCTACACACATTATTATGCATTTGTGGCATATTGAGATCTCTTAATTTTATCTGTATGTTATATATTACACCTAGAACAAATATTTTACCATTTATTGGTCAAAAATTCCATCTGTACTTGGAAAATTCAAGTATACCCCACCCTTTCCTATACAAAAATGCACATGTTCTTTTATAAAAAATCATATAGTTATGGTTATGCATAGTGACTAATTTTAGCAAAATATTTTGGAAATGATGTTTCTATTGTAAATTTTAACTCATTTGAATTAAAGTCAGACCTTTTTGAGGTAAAGACTGGTTGATTTTCTTCTTTTGAGGGCAAAACCTACATACAATGTACTGGACCATGTCATTTTACTTGTGCAGTGTATTTTGTACCTTTAGCTATATATATGTACTGTATCTGAAGGGTAAGAACCATCTCATTTTTAAGAAAATTGTATTAAACTGCATTTCAGCAGTTAAGTCTCATCAGTAAAATATTTCATCATGCCATATACACTGTAAACAGTATAAAATGTATTTAAATTACCTCCCCCCCCCTTATGCTGATCTGTACACAAGAATTTCCACATTGTGGTTAGGTCATATTGTGTTAAATTTGGGTAATAGATAATTTGTAAATTAAAAAATTCTTTAGAAATAGGGCATTTTAACATTTTTTTCATAATCTATCAACATTTTAACCTGTAGAAGGAATATTTCAATTTCTTAAATCCACGAAATATTGTCCAATAAGAGATTTTTATCTAATTATCATACTCAAGTACCTATAAAGATAATTATAAAGTATCAATTATATTTTTTTCTGTATTAACTCATCTAATATTCATTCAAGTTGCATGTTTTCATAAATTTTCAAAATTTTCAGTCATGCGTTTTTTGTTTGAATCACTTTTTTCACCCCCCCCCCCCCTTCCAGCAAATGTCAATTAACACTCTTGGGGTCATACCAGACAAAAATTAACACATGATATTGACTTTTACTGGTTTCAAAACTTAGTATAATTAAAATTTAACTTAGTTTTTCATCTGAAACAGAACTATAAATTGTCATATCCTTTTAAAAGCAATATGACTAGCATTTTGCACCATTTAAGTGTCAGTCATTTTAAAGTCAGACTTGGTTATCTGCCCTTTGTATTTAATTAGTTATATAATGAGTCTGTAATTAAGGGATGAAACAAAACACGTACATGTCTGAAAATGATTACATGACATATTTTATATAAATGAACACATTAAGTCTATTGAAATGTGTTGTATGTAACGGTATCCCCTCCCAGAAGTTTTACACTTTTATTAAGGGTGCACTTCATTCCTCGTCAATAAAAGCAATTTGATGATATAAAAAATGACATGGTTTACTTGTAAGTGAGCTTCAGAAATTGTCTTTACTTCTGGTGACTAATTGGTTCCATGCTCATTAAGAAATGATCCCAATTTTTAAGTTTTTGTGAAGAAAATTGGTATATTTTGTCACTTTTTCCATTATTAAGGGGTACTGTCTACCCTTATTTGGTATCATGGTCTATATTGGTAAATAATGGTATGGAATCATTCAAAAATATGAAGTATATGTGTTACAAACAATTCTGAATGAAAATCATGAAAGAAAAACAGACAACTTCTTCATATAATGTATTTATTTGTTAATAGAAATAAATGGGATTGAGAGGTAGGGGTGTGACACATTATAGACTGTGTTTCTCTTCAGGTTGGGTTCCCATCCTCATTATTAAGGGGGCTTGGTGTACATTTAGTGAGATTTCCAAAAACTGCAAAAAATGACCATTTTTTGGCAATGTTTTGGATAAATCTATAGGAAAAAACACCTGCTTTGTTTACAACATGGGCACAGACATTTTGGACACGTTGTGCGGAGGGTAAAATGAGCCCAGAGATCTGATTGGTCATTAATTGAAAAAAAATAGTTTTGCCATTAATGAGTGAAATTAAGGTGATAATAAAGATACATGAATATTTGTAGTATTTTGGAAATTATATTTATAGGGTTGACGGTTGAAAATTGAAAGGGAGGGGTCATATGGGAATAGATATTTTCCTTTGGTGCGGAATACTACGAGTTGTAAACAAGTGGAAATTTGAAGTAAAAATGCAACGGCAACCTATACTTTTGATTGCATATTTTGTTATCCAAAATATTGATCCTTCAGCACAGGGTACTTATTTGACCCAGATTTAATAAACATGGGAGTGACAGTGACCTGAAGTTTTGTAATTTAGCATTGAGGCCTATGGGAAAATATTTGGTGGTGTCTGTCCAGCTACATGTATTTAGTAACTTTTCAGTTTTGCATCTATATTTCTAAAAACATGTAATTGTATTTCAATTTATAGATTTTTAATATAAATTTTCCATATGATTTCAAATGTAGTTAAAACAACTATATTTTATTTAATTTCTTATAAACCTTTAATCTATAGTACATGTATGTATACAATAATTATATATTGAATTAAGGGAACTCTGAGGGTTCTCCCGACATGATTAAGTTATGATCAGAAAATAAATGCTCCACATGTACTTTTGATATTTTCCCTAATGGGATGTCTGTAATTATCAACAAAAGTGCCGTTTGACATTCAGTTTAATTCTGGTCGAATTGAAGTGGACTCCAAATGGACTCCTAAATTACCAAAAATGACTCCTAATTTTGTAGTTGTGGGAGTCCATGGACTCCTCATTTGAAAATCCCAGGGAAAACCCTGGTCCATTAATTTGTTTTAGAGGGGTTGAAGAGTTTGAATGTTTATTTTCATGGTACTTTCTAGGTCTCTGTACCTTTGATGAGTGGACTCTCATCAGGGCAATGCATAATGGAACATTGGGAACCTCAATGTGATGATAGGTCCACCTTATTCATAAAAGTGTCCATATTATTTTTTTACTTCTGGTGGCTGTGCCACCGATTTTAAACAAAATACAGAACACAAACACCTTCTGTATAGTTTATCAGTTTCTGTGCATTCTATTTACATCAACCTGAACTCTAGGCTCTGGTCATTTTACATATTATACATGTACACAGAGATACACATTTATACATGCTACAATTTATCATTAGGCTAATATTCAACTAAGCATTGTGACATACTGGGATAACAACTTATGGTAAACATTAAACTAACTGAAGTTGTAGAATGTGCATATTTCACAAGATGTCACCTGTGTACAGCCTGGGGGTAATATGTGTGTTTATATACATGTATATATAAGGTATTAGTTCTCATGTATGTTTAATCCTAGACTCGTACATTGTACATGTTGTAAATTGATCCCTAGCTGGAGTGATAACCTCTACAATGTATAGAGTTATGTACATGTACTATGACATTCTATTACTGTCTTAGTTTTGACAGCTTTTGAAATTTCATCTATTCTTGTACATGTACATGTATTCAATTAGGCCAAAAAAAAAGTATGTGTGTTTCCGGTTACCCGACCGACCCTGTTTTTCCCCTTTGACCCTACTTATGGTATCAAAATCTGGAATTTTGAAGTTATATTTTTGATTTTAAATGTAGTGGTCACATCTTGGAACCATTTTCTTCAATTCAGCTTGTGCAACACTTGAAAATTAAATCTGCACTCACTGTGGAGATATTTTTTTTAATCCATCTAAGAACATGTACATGTATATAATTTTAAATGTCAACACTTTATAAAAACACGTGTATTTTTTCGTTTTCGACTTGAATAACTTCAGTCACCACGTTTTGTTTATAAATCATCGCACTACTATCTTTAAAATTGAGAAAATGGGGCTAGTATTCATAAGCACAACTTTCTGCCCCGTGGGAAAAATGCCATTTTTAGTAAAATCGGGGTTTCTGGTTCGAAGGAGGACAAGCAGACCACAACCTAATTTATTATCGTGACCGTTTGTATCATAATGTTATCTGTTTCTAGGATAAGTCGGAACTGGAAATTTTAATCATTCGAGAGTCAAACACACTGTTCGGACAATTTCTATATAAACTGTATATTGTTTGTCTATCAATTTGGACCCTAGATTTTTAACTTAGTGTCCTATAATGCCCGCTAGATTCCTATTTGTTCTGTCGAAAAGAAACTCATGATAAAACAAAGTTTAAGGTTTGCCACAATATTAGTCTGGTAGAAAAATACAACCGCTCCTGATTATGAAAAAAAACACATTGTAAACATGCAGTTAATAACCTGCCTTGTGTTTCTCATTCAGTGAAATTCACTTTTAATTTGGGGATTTTCTTTCCCACACACACATATATTTCACTTATATATTATATATATAAAAAGTTCGATTATAACGAGTTAGATGAAATGAAGACTTAATTTCTTTAGTGTTGTAGAGCCCTGTCAATGTAGTGGTCACATCATTTTATTCAATTCAGCTTGTGCAGACTTGAAAATAAGCAAGTTACACTGTGGGATATTATTTGAAATCGGTGAAATGTCAACACTGAAATTATGTTTTTTTTCGTTGAAACTTCAGTCACCACATTTTGCCACACCATCTTGGAAATGTGATCCATAAGCACAAATTTTACCAAGTTTGTATAATGTTTTGTTTCTATAATTTTTCAATGTTATATTGTACTCCGACTCTAAAAATGAGATTAACTCATGATCTGATTTGAATGATGATTCATTGCAAACTGTGAACAACATGTAAAATTTGGGTCCCTACTTTCACTACTTAAATCACAGAATATAACAGTTAGATAGACTTAAGTCTGTATTATCACGAAAAAAGCTTAAGCAAGTTTACAACGGATTGCGGTGACAGACGTGATTTTACGGACAATTTCAATGCAGAAACCTCCTTTGACTCTAAAAATGAACATGTGATGTCTGCATGTGAACAAATAACCCTATTATTATCAAAGTAGTTTCCGAAAAAGATTTTGCAACGATGATTTTACGGACAATTTCACAGCAGAAACTGAAAATATAATGATCAAAGTGTTTAACTTTAAAAATTTGGATATTTTATCAAGTCACAAGTTATTTGAAGCATATTTTCATCTCCTTTTTCATGATGAGTATACATGTAAGTTTTTATATGAAATGCAAAGGAAAATTGTGTATACAATAAGATATATACATGTATCTAAAATGTATTGATTTATTCATGTTTTTCATTCAAAAGTTCTGTTTGTACATTATTTAAATTTTCTTAAAATTCCTCTTACAAATTTATTCATTCCACACCCATAACTTGAAAATTAGACTGCACAGCAAAACAACATCATGATGAAAACAGACTGCAGAAAATGTCAAACTGCTACAGTGTATAACATCACTATGCAGCTGTTATGTTGCAGTATTGAAAGGGTTAAATAAAATATC
This sequence comes from Atrina japonica, assembly GCA_030159075.1. Taxonomy (NCBI): domain Eukaryota; kingdom Metazoa; phylum Mollusca; class Bivalvia; order Pterioida; family Pinnidae; genus Atrina; species Atrina japonica. The sequence continues at coordinate 555,052 of BROG01000467.1, read as the reverse complement.
AAGGAGATTGGAAATCTCTACAATTGTGTCTATTTACGAAATTAGTTTGTCAAATTCATACCCGGGCTGTAATTTTTAAATATCTACTACATGTGTACATGATGAATGTCTTACAGGTAACTTGACAACACAATTTTAACCACCGATATTATCAAAATAAAATTCCTGTAGACCTGACATTTGTCAGTAGTGGCACATACATAACTGTTCTTGTCCAAAACATTGATCGTATGATGGCGGTTTAAATAAAAAGGATGTGTGTGTTTTGTCTCCTGAAGTATAACAAACACTGTACTAAAGCAGTAAATATCTTCAGCGTTATGCTTATAATCAACATCCACCCATACTTTGCATTTTCGAGAAGACAACTTTCTATTTTGAAGATCAACAACCTTGTGCATGGAAATTAACAAATTAAAACTAATTTATTGTATGAACACCGATCTCGACTTTGTTTTGACGTCATCCCGAACCTGACATTTTATAACTTGTATCTGCCAGGTGCAGTATCGTGAATTGAATGATACAAATAATGATATAAACTGATATATATATTGATACACCCCTAATATATATATATATAAATATACACAGTGGAATCTCGTTATGTCAAAATCGGATGAGTCGAAGTTCCGGTTATGTCGAAGTTGAACAGTCAACCCTGATTTGGATTGATAGATTAATATACATTAATTGAAATTACAGTTAATATACAGTAATTAAAATTTCGGTTATCTCAAATTCCGTGTATATCAAGGAAATATGGGTGGTCCAGTGAACTTCAAGATAATGAGTTTCCACTTATTCATATATATATATATATATATATATATATATATATATATATATATATATATATATATATATATATATATATATATATATATATATATAGTCACTGGCCATAAGTATTCGCACATTCACAGAACGTCATCAGTTTTATAAAACATTGCGGTAGTGTTTTTCAATTGAATCTATCCTCCACGCCCCACATATTCTCAAAAAGTAAACACCGGAACATTTTATATGATGAAACAATTTGTGTATTTACAAAAATAGAGTTATTCCCCTTTCTGTAAATAAAAATTGTCGTCTGCTGCTCCATGGCTCTGAAAGGTCACAAATTTAAAGAGGTTTCTTGAGAGGGAAAGCATATAAAATTTACTGAGAAGTGGACGGCCTAGAAAATCATCTTGACAGGTCAGGCCGCAGTTTGATTCCAATAGTTAAAAACAATAGGAGGGGAACTTTAAATGATGTGACAACACTTTATAATAACTATGAAATAGATAATTTATCGTCAGAAGAAGGCTTTTTGAATTTGGTTATCAAAGGAGAGATATTTCGAGAGAAAAAATTTCCATTGGATCAGTGAATCGTGAGCAACAGTTAAATTTTTGACGGACAAAACTTCATTGGACAGTTGCAAATAATTTGTCTCAAATCATATTCAGTGATGAAACTAAAATAGAAATTGGGACAGACAGAAAAGTTGATGTACATGTATGGAGTAAAAATTGTGAACGGTTACATCCCGATTGTGTGGGTACACTGCCGAACCCTTCTCGAAATGTGCATACATTGGCTATGTTTTGGGGTTGTATTTCCCATTTTGGCGTTGTAACACTCACTTATGTTGATAGAAATATAAACACTGATAAGTATTTTTCAATCTAGTATGAAAATTTATGGTCTGTAGTTGCCAAATTTTTGTAAATTTACCCAGGATTTTACAAGATGACAACACTCCATGTCATGTCTCAAGGAGAGCTAATGAGTGGGAAAATATTAACGATATAAGAACTTTACCATGGCCATCTCAAAGCCCTGATCTTAATGTGATAGAAAATGTTTGGAAAAAGGTAAAAACACAACTTTCTAAACGTGCAGGAGAGGTTCAAAATAGGACTGACCTCATCAGAGTTGTGAACGATATATGGTCACAGTTACCATTGTGTTATATTCGGAAATTGTATGCGACATTACCTAAGAGAATATGATTTGTAATTGGAGCTAGAGAACAGATCACAAAGTACTGAAAATCTTATGTCAGTACTTTCTTTAATTTTTAAGAAATTACACTTTCACATGTTCCCTCCAACATGGTGTTTTACTTGTAAACATCAGTGACATCGTCGGAATGCGCCAATTCTTGTGGCCAGAGACTGCAGTGTTCGAAAAATCCACTCTCCTGCTTGCATTGGCGAGTAAGAAATTATTTTGGGTTAATACATTTTGACAATGAACTCGCCCGTTTGGCGAGTAGACCCTCTGACGCCATACTGAAAATCCGGATTCCCTTTTAAGTTTCGAAAGTGATCATTTCCTTCTATTTTTAGTTGAAAATACATTACAAAAAACTAAATGAATATTAAATGTACATTGTAGCCTACTGTTGTATCTTCCCAACTCTCACACCAACTGCCTTATTTAAATATGATTAACAGGAATGAGTGGTCAGAAGGTAACATGTACATTGTACAGAACAAAGTGTCACTATAATTGATATGTTTAAGACCTGTACTGAGTAAATAGGTCATAGAGTAATTTATTCAATTTCAGCAGATTTTTTAATATTCTACACTTAGTGCTACATGTACAAAGCATGTGTGACATATCTCATGGCTGTTTTTTCATCATTTAAGGATGTAAATTATATTTGTGTAAGGTGATATTTCTAATCGTTGCTTTTCCAGTTATTCATGTGGCCCTGCATCCGTGGTCTGTCTGTCCGTCCTGAACAGTTCTTGTTGCTGCTATTTCTCAGAAAGGACTGAAGTGATCTCCATGAAATTTGACATGATAGTTCCCCTTGAAGCCTAGTTGTGCATATTACATTTTCAGAAAGATCAAAATCCAAGATGGCCAACAGGTGGCCATCTTGGATTTTGACCAAAGGAAGTTTGTTACCTGTCTTTCTCAGAAAGGACTGAAGGAATCTTCTTGAAATTTGACATGAAGGTTCCCCTTGAGGTCTAGTTGTGCATATTACATTATCAGAGAGATTGGAATCCAAGATGGCCAACAAGTTGCCATCTTGGAATTTGACCATAGGAAGTTTGTTATTGCTATTTCTCAGAAAGAACTGAAGGGATTTCCTTGAAATTGGACATGAAGGTTCCCTGTGAGGTGTAGTTTTGCATATGACATACTCAGATAGATGGATTTCAACATGGCCGACAGGTGGCCATCTTGGATTTTGACAAGAATATGTATTTCTCATAATGTACTGAAGGAATATTTTCGAAATTGATTTTGGAGGTTTCCCCTGAGGTCTAGATGTGCATATTACGTTTTCAGAGAGATCAAAATCCAAGATGGACACCTGTCTGCCATGTTGAATTCCATTCCCTTAAATATAATATGTTTAGTTCAAGGTCAGTTTTGCTATAATCTTGTGAAAAAAGTATTTCACAGAAATATGGATTTAAGTTAAAATTCAATGTTGAGACACAAAATAAGAGAAAAGAAGGGAAAAGAACAGTCTGTCATAGATCAGACATAGAACATTCCATGATGGGCGCCAAGATCCCTTTGGGAATTCTTGTATAAATGTTACTGTGTACACAAGTAAGGCTTTGTTTGTATTAGTTTGGAGATATGCAGAACTCAGTGCACCGTGTACATGTATGATCTGCAGTGTTGCTAATGTCCTTGGTTAAGATACATAATAAGGTTAATGACCTACTAATTATCACTTATCAGAAACTCATCAGTTTGGCCTAGGGTGTATTTCTATCAGAGATACATTCTTCACAGTGCATTTGATTGCATAACCATGTTAAAGAACAAGTGTTCTAGATATATATTGTGTTAAACATAGATACCAACTTGTAAATAGTAAGGAATCCAGTGTTTTTCTTGTGATTATGCCTGAAACATCAAGAAATTTGACTCACTGACATTCGAGTCACCAAAGTTTTACTGTATTTTCATAAACAATTTAAAGTGAGAAATATTGAATTGAGACCGCTGTGTTGTATATAGAAATAATGTCCACACTTTACATCATATAACGTAAGCTGTACAATGTAAATGACATACATGTATACATTAGAATAATGATATTTTCAATGGAAAAAATTGTTTGACTTCAGTTAGATAAATTGTAAACACATATTATCTTCTCATGATACATTTAAGAAATTGAGGGTCATAGCAACTACATGCATCATATTAATATTACTGTATTTGACCCATTAAGTGCCCAGGCATTACAAAAATCAGAAAAAAGGGATGAGTAAAACAGCTTAATGGAACCAATTTCTGGCTTCTAATATTTTACCTAGGACAGCTCCTGATTGTAAATTCTGACACAGATTTTCCACTCTTTTGGGAATGGGGCCTGGGCCTTTTGAATTGGCAATTTCAGCAACATTTTATTGAAATTTGGAAATTCAGAAATGCACAAAACTACATGGAAATACTAGAATCTGTTCTTCTTTATTTATCAGCCTGTGTGGTCATGTGCTTGTAGAATAATCACAACAGTTGACATTTTAATAGTTAAGAGAGACATGTGGTTGACAGATGGATATAAGTATGTTTACTTACAAGTATATTGAATGAAAATCAGATTGTATACATTCTGTTGTTGATAAGTAAAGATTGTCAAGCTAAGATTACTATGCAGTATATCTAGTATGTACCAAGTCCATATAGATGTACATGTATCAGACCGTTCTCTATAGCATCCACAGGACCAAGATTTGGCACCATTCCCAATGCAAAATGAACGAATTGTTTCCATATTTGATAAAAAAAAATTCTCAATTTGATGTTGAGCTCATGGTCCTTATAAAAAGTAATAATAATGCAAGGGGAACTTGCATTTAAAAAATGTATTTAGATTTCCATGTGTGCACACAATTTTTCCCAATATGACACGTTAAAATTTCCAATGGCTTTTCCCCAAAATTGACAGAAAAAGGCATATATATATATATATATATATATATATAGGGGCTGAAAATTTTCTTTCAGCTGCTTGGGTCCAGGACTTTTTTGATAAATATTGCCAGGGTACGGTCCTCTAACATATGGGTCCAATTACAATAAATCTTAGTTAAATCTTTAATATAATCAATCAATACATATAACATTTATAAAATGTGGAAATACAGAATTATAATATAGACCAAAAACTGCCACAAAATCATAATGACAATTGAACTTTTCAAAAGAAACAAATAAAAGTTAGAAAGAAAGTTTGACAGAAAAGTAATTCACTGATTCAGACTTGTTAGGTCGTCGGACCCACACAGCAGGAAAACGACAGGGTCCAAAAGTAAAATATGTAGGTCTCGGACTTAAGGAATTTTCAGCCCCTGAGATATATATATATTTCCTCCCATGTAATTCAGTATTATTCACCCTATATAATGCCAAATTCTGCACACCATTATCTGCACATCATCATCCGCCCCAGACTTTCAAGTACAAAAGGTCATTTATGCGTGTAAATTCCGACCATATGCAGCACCAGGTAAATTACCAGGGGTATATATACACATGTAAACAATGTTGAGTACTGGTTGGTAATTGGTGTTAAATAAACATGGATTAGACACTGATTTAGAGTTAATTGTCTAGTGTTTGGTACAGTGTGTTGTAAATAGGGTATAGTATGCAGTGTGAATATATACTTGATAATATAAATATTACTAAAATGGACAATTTTAACACTTGCTGAAGAGAGATATTGTCGATTACAATACATGACACCCAAAATATACACATCTGGAGTTATCATATTATTGTTTTTACACTGGTAAAAATCATTTTTGATTAAATTTTGTCAGTATTTGATGTGCAGGTGTCGTTATTTAGAAGACTGGTACCGTCCTGTCCATGAATTTATAAACAGTGAGAAACATTTTGACAATTTTACACGTTCAAAGATGATTTTATCATTAAATCTCTTCATGGTGATGACGCTGAATTTGGGTGTTACGATGATGACACCCCTTCACCTTCTATTGTCATGTTTACACAGGCCCAAGCAATCACTTGCACAGATTTGTTGTTCTTGCTTGCATTCGGAGTGAAAGTACTGACAGCTCTGTGTGAGAGATTGAGGCCAAAACAGCTATGGCCGTTGCCGTACGATATCTGGAGGGTTTACAAAATTCAGACAAAAATCTTATAACTAAAGCAAGTCAAATACATGTATCCTGCGATCTCATTCAATGAGTGCAAAACAGTTGCAGGTTATCAACCTTTTTCTTAAAGTGAGTAAATGTACATTTTACAAGTTATAGAAATTAGAATGTGACTTAGAGTTTACGGTATCCAAAACATATACTATTAATATTTTGTTATCCTTTAATATTAATGTGATGTAGACCTATTTCAGAAATATTTGTATGTATTTTAGATATAGATTAAAAAAATATATAAACCATATGCATGTATTCAGTGTCTTGTACTTAAAACCTTTATATATTTATTTATGCGAATTAAAATGATTTCAATGACGTAAGGAATAAACCTTGATATAATGCCAAACCCATTATACCGCCAAAATTCGGAAAAAACAAAAGGTAACGTTATAACGGGAGTGAACTGTGTGTGTGTGTATTTACCCCTGATATACCTCCACTTTTCATTTTCCTGAATTTTGGCGGCATAATGGGTTTGACAATATGTCGAGGTTTACTATTTTTGAGGTGTGGTCATTAATTTTGTCATCATGACATGCATGTCTTTGATCCCTGTTGTATATAATATCTTGTTTACAACTCACTATCCTGAATTCAGATATTTCGTAAATTCAGATATTTCGTCTATTGTTTAAGTTTGGACAATCTCCTTTTTCCCATATGTGTAAAAGAAGGAGCTGCGCTCTCTCTCAAAGCAATGCCTAAGTCATACTAATCAATCAATGGCTTATGTGGCTAATAATTTTGAAGACAACATAATATGAAATATTTTTGAAATATCAAATAAAATGTTTTCAAACTTCTAAAACATGATGAAGGCAGATTGTCTCAGTTATTTTAATATTTGTATTATGGATTTCCAAGGCCGTTTTGGGGTTACGGGACCCATTCCCAACGTGAAAATGACCTGTGTTTTCCCAAAATGTATACAAAAATTCCTAATTTGCAATTCAAAAGTAAAGAATAAAGTATTTTTAAAGAAATGCCTCAAATTCAGTTTTTCTGTTTTAGTTAGAATGTTCATATTTTCCTAATTTTTCATATCCTGGACCCAGAATTTAGGGGTTAAGAAAATTCTTGTGCATATATTTTACATATGTGTAATGATATATTTTTTATATTTCAGGCTTTCTGAATGCAACATTGCCAACTCCGATAGTTACTCCTAAGGAGCCGATCATGGTCAATCCTGGGGAGTCTGTAAACCTGACATGTGTAATACCAGGACGAAATATGTTTACTCTAGTCAATGAACTCAGTACGGCATGGTTGCATAATGATGTTACAATTACAAAATTCAACGTTATTATGGGCAGTACGAAGGACAAGTACAAGATCTCATTTGATGTTAGCAGTGAGCCTGAACAAATAGTTATAATGCAATTAAATATTCACAGTAAGTATTACTATTGTAGCAGCTCAACTACTATTATTTGGCTGTCTTACCTGGCCAAAAATGAAAAAAAAAGTTTGTTTGATATAATACAACTGATCCATCCAAAGCCCCACCCCAACCTAAAAATTGTTATTCCAAGGACATTCAACTTTGAGATATCCAGAATTCCGACTCTTCCAATTTAGACATAACAAGATTCAATTGTATTTAAATTCTTAAATTTTAGGTAAAAATTACCATAATAATTATCCATGATAAATGTGATCTACATACAGTGAAATCTCGTTATGTCGAAATTGGATGATTCGAAAATCCAGATAGGTCAAAATTGAAAGTCTGTTCCTGATATTTATAATGTGTTAATTTAAAATTTCAGTTATCTTGAATTCCGGATATCTCAAAGTAATAGGGTGTTCCCGTGAGTTTTGAGATAAGGAGATTCCAGTGTGTATCCATTCATGAGCATGACAATTGTTATTGGATAATTTCTAACATTGGGGAGCCAGCTGGCTCAGTTGGTTGCGCGCTCAACCCTTGATCATGAGTTCGAGTTCAGCCAACGGTATGTTGGTTTACTATCCTTTGGATGAGACAGTAAAAACTGAGGTCCTGTGTCACAGTAGGTGTCGAAACGTTAAAGAACCCTCACTGCTCAATGGTCGTAAATGCCGAGCATAGGCCAAAATTTGAAGCCCTTCACTGGGATTTGATGACGTCTCCATATTAATGAAAGATTCTTGAGTGGGATGTTAAAAAAATAAACAAACAAAAATCTTACATTGGGTCAACAGTCTGATTTTCTCTGCTCAATAGTTTTAATAATCATTATATCCCAGGTGTTTTGGTTTTTTTTCTCTCTCTCTAATTTTGGCATCATACATCTGCATCTTTTTAATTAAAGTTGAAGTTTCTGATGGCACAGTTTTTCATGACCACCCCCCCAACCCAAAACCCCAAACTAGTATAAAAATATAGAAAATTGTATTTTAAAGAAACTAGAAGCTTGCTACTATAGTCTGAGCCATATAAAGTCATGAATTTCAAAATGAATTTCATCAAAATAAAAATATTTTAACTGATATAATTAAAAACGAAAAAAGTATATCTTATATCTTTTCTCTATATGTTTTTATTTGTTTGGTCGCTTCAGTTTTTGAAAATACACTTCCTATGGGAATCTCTGTGTTATCCATGCTATGTCAGTAAATTGGGTCATTTGAGTAATCATTAATATACTCGCACCTCTCTTCACAAGAGTTATATGAAGGGGAATAACTCCCAATACCGGTATATATTATTATAGTAAGGAATCAATGAGTGTATTCATCAATCAGGGAGCCAGACTAACTCAGTATGGCCAATAAACGTTCCCTTTCTTTCACTTCCGCTTTCAAAATTCCAAAGATAGCTGCCATAACCAAAGTAAAATTAATTTGAGTGCGAATATCTGGTACAATACGGATTAATTATTATTTGTCTTGGGCATGGATAAATCAGTCAGTATACATAGGATACCGTTATGTTTAATTTAAGTGGTAGGTATCAACCATTTCTTTTTTAATCAACCATAACCAGCCGCTCAGGGAAATTTAGGGACTATAGCAGACATTTTGAAATAAAACAAAATTACTGGTCAACTGGACCAGTGAATAATGGAATTCCATTGGGTTAAAAAATGTTTTTTACTGGTCTGTATATATACACAATTGCAAAGAAATAGAAAAATTACTGGTCATTTGGACCAGTTATCAGATAGATATCACTGAACATTTGTAAAATTTACCGTTTTTTCTGTTAAGACCGGAGAATTTCAAAAACTCTGCTATAGTACAAAATGAACTACTTCTGGGGAAAATTGGAAGGTTATGTTCACATGAAACAGTTTGTCTGTTTTAGTTTGGTATGTACAGTATTAGCACATAAATCAGTTTGCAAAAATGAATTTCACTATTATGACTATATCAAGACCCTTTACATTTACTGTCCCGACATGTGTAATTTTTTTATTTTGGGTGTCCGTGGACAAGTGCATTATAAAGAGAAAAAAATTGTCAGTAAATATTGGACAAGTAAAGTTCTGTTTCAAACCAATTGTTTTGCATTTTCTTGCCCAGGGACAAGAGCTAAAGGTTCAAGGTGACCTATTGCTTTTGTCATCCATCGTTAACTTTTACACATTTTCGACTTCTTTTCAAGAAAATGTGTGCCAATTTTAGCCAAACTTGGCATCTAGCATCCCCATGAGAAAGTATGCAAATGAAAAGGGGCTAGGACCCAAAAGTGGCCAAAAAGAACCAAAACTTGGTATATCTTTAAAAAATCTCCTGGCTTAGGGAAAAACACTCGCCAATTGCTAAAAAACTAGTCGCATTTTCGAGTGATAAGGTCTCATTGTAAAGCCGTGTTTAGTTAACAAAATCCTAATTTTGTTATCAACTTCAAACAAATTCCATGTATGTATAAAAACTGTACATGTATATGCCACAAAGAAATTAAAATTAATGGAATGATTTAATGAATAAATATAGTAAAAGACAAAGAAAAATGAGATAAAGACATGATGGCCCATCATTATGCCAAAACTAGGATTAAAAAGTTGTAGAAATTAACATATCGTGCATATATTGACCTAGAGTGAATGAAATACGCTAACAATTAATATTCCTGTCGTCCATTTAAAAATGCAAATGTTTATATTATTCACATTCCAAGTTTTTTTTTTCGATTTGGGATTTTTAAAACATAAAATATTTGAAACTTTTAATACAAACAACAAATCCATTTTTACAGCTTGTATGCCTTTAACAGGTGGTAACCCATTTTCGATAATAGGTTACAAGAAGTTTGATCTTTAATTTAATTCATAACAAGACCTACAGAGGTTCTAATTACTAACACAGATGCTTGATTCCATTACTGCTTATGTATGTTACAAACATGTATATTAACTTTTAGAGCACTTGGGGACAATACCTACCAATTCCAAATGCAGTGGTATTTTTAACCACAGAATTTCTACCAAGTGTGTATTTTCCAATTCTGTTGCCAAATTATGATTCCCATTGATTTATTTCTATTAAATTGGCTGCTAAATTATCTCATCAGATCTTTTATCTGTCCGTAAGTTTCAGATCCAGGTTGTTTAATTTTACGCTTCAAAATTGCCTATCCATTGATTGTAATGTGTAAAATATGCAAATAGGCATCTTATCTGGGGCACTGTATTATATGTATATTCAGACCACAAGATAACATCGGATCATTCAGGTTACGTGGAGGTTACGAAAAATACAAATCACAAAACATCCTTTTCGTTCTCGATGAATTTCATTTTAAAATCTTCATTATTGCTATCGTAATCTGCAGGTTAGGGTCATTCCTTTTGGCGTAACCTGTAAATAGATTACAATGGTTTCTGTTATTTTGTGGCCTGTATAATGTAGTTGTTTGCTCACATAATTCTACTTAAAGAAACACTATCTTCTTCATATTTAATTGACGCCATAAATTGTTTGATTTGCAGATGTGGGAAAGGCAGACGCAGGAACTTATACTTGTAGAGTACATAGCACAGTTACGAATGCGAGTTATACCTCTGCAACAACTATAACTCCAAGAGGTAATATTGTAATTAACAATTCAGGAGAGCAAATGAAATTAGCAACTTTAACACCGTGAGACCTGTCTTGAACTGTCTAGTGATTTTCCACCCTATCAATATCATACGGGGGGTAAAATAAGGCCCCATTTCCAATGCAAAAACAATGCATTTTTCCAAATTTGCAGTTGAAATTTCTCAACTGCAACCAAATAACAATGAATTTTAAAGAGATCCTTGTATGTTCACATAATTTTGTGTACTTCTAATTTTCCCAGTTTTAAGAAAATGTTGCTATCATTCCTAAATCAAAAGGCCCTGGCCCCATTCTAAAAAAAGGAAAATCCCTGCTAATACTCTCTTGAAAGACTATATTTAGAAAACCATACTTATAAATCATTCTTGTAAAGATGAAGAGCCGGCCTGGCTCAGTCGGTAGCGCGCTTGACTCTGGATCGTGAGGTCGTGAGTTCGAGTCTCGCCGGCGACAGGTTGGTTTCCTGTCTTTCGGATGAGACAGTAAAAACTGGAGGTCCCGTGTCACAGTAGGCGTCGGCACGTTAAAGAACCCTCACTGCTCAATGGCCGTAAGTGCCGAGCATAGGCCAAAATTTGAAGCCCTTCACCGGCATTTGGTGACGTCTCTATATGAGTGAAATATTCTTGAGTGGGACGTTAAACAACAACAAACAAACATGTAAAGATGAAAACTCTGTTGAGAAAGTGGTCTCTGTGGCCAATGAAGTCTCTCTCTTCTGGTGAGGACAGACTCAAACCCAACTGGAACCTAAACAGTGTTGATTTTCAGAATTTGTAAGCTAAACCTTTTACATAGAAAAATGAAATGTCATTTGTTTTAGCCTTTATAATCAACATTCAGTTAGAAACCGGATGTATCCCAAAAGAATAAACTTCAATTTGTCAATACTCCTTCAAGTTTGATGCAGAGTAAGAGGCATTGCATCTAAGTGAGAGACAAGGTGAGAGGCAGTGCATCTAAGTGAGAGACAAATGAGAGGCAGTGCATCTGTGTATCTGAATGAGAGACAGTGTATGTAAAGGAGAGAGTGAGAGGCAGTGCATCTGAATGAGGGTGAGAAACAGTGCATTTAAAAGAAAGAGTGAGAGGCAGTGCACCTAAATTAAATAGAGGCAATGCAGTTAAATGACAGAAAGGAAGTGCATCTAATTATATATAATTTAGATTAAAGAGGTAGTGTATCTAAATGAGTAAAGGGCAGTGCCTCTATGAGGAAGATGGTAAAATTGTTGTTTTCTTTCTCAGCTGACATGTTCAGCTCTGACCCAAATCTCTACATTGGATTTGTTCCTTCCCAAGGGTCATCATTACTTCCAAATCTGTTCATTGTATTCCATCATAGGTTGCAACATTTTCGTAAAACCACAGTCCAGAATCCCTATGCTACCCGTGGTTTCATGTGCCCAAAATCATTCATGTATATTGTTATTGTTCATGAAACCTCAGCCAATGCTCGCAGTTGCCAACCAATTAGATCGAGGCCTTTATACAATGTTTGTTGCTGTTGACAATAATTATAAACAATGCGATAACTTCCATTGCCTTTCACAACTATTGTGATTGGATAAATTGGACACAATTACTCCTTATAAATATTCACAAGCTACAAAGGATTTCAGGCACATGAACCCATGGGTGGGAAAGAGCATAGCGATTCTGGATCATGGTTAACTACTCTTTTCAGGTTTTACATAGAAATTTTACAAATACAATTTATTTTCATTTGATGCAATCAATTGTATTTAAAATATTAAATCTTGATTTAAAATAAGGAAATCAAGAAGTGTTGTAAGCTTCATTGTTAAATGTCATTGGTCTTCATAACTGACACAAAGACAAACTTTGATTCCAGTTTTGCATGTAAGTCAAATTTGCTGTTAATTCTTTTGGAGCTGCTAAGTGGGAATTATTTAACAGAAATGCTGAAAACCTTTGAATCATGGCAGCCATACAGGGTGACAAGCTTACAAATTTTTCAGTCTGGGAAAAAAAACAAGAAGATCCTAAAAACCTTTTTTATTCCACATCTGAGCTAATGCCATACTCTTTTAATCTCTATAGGACACAGGTTTGATTTTTAATATTTATATTCCTTGGGATGAGCCGTATGTTATGGTACAATGCCTTTTGACCTAATGACCTTGAATTTAAGGAGACCTAATTTTTTAAAATTTTAATCTTGGCCACATGTATATCTTAAAATACTAAGAGGGGAGTTATGAAATGTTTCAAAAAGTATAATTGTTAAAGAAATCAGGTTATGATGACTCACCAATTTATTTTTGGTTACATTGTGTCTATCACAGTTACCATGCTGTGATAATAAGTATATTTTTTATCATAACTATTTTCCAGAAAAGATAACTGGAATGGAATTTGAACTAGATGGTGATGTATTGACTCTTGCTAAGCAACAAAGTGAGCCTGCTTTCATGGAGCTCCGTGCAGAATCTGTCACTCCTACATGCATAACAAGAGGCAGTTTTCCTGGAGCGAAGATCGAGCTGTACAAGGGTAAAGTGAAGTTGCAAGGTCAGGTTTCTCAGAAGGCAGCAGACAATGAAGTTATATTTAAGGCGTCTCCCATACAACTGACACCAGCTGACAACAATGTGACGCTCAAATGTGTTGCCATGGTACCTGGTCTGCCTGACAGCACTGTAGAGAGGAGTTGGAGGTTGGGAATTATTACTTGTAAGTCATTCAGAAGTTTTGGTTTAAAGGGACATTAGTGGGTTTTTTTTATTATTTTTCCGTTTTTACTACTACTTCTATGCATATACAAAAAGTAAGGTTGAATCAATCAATTGCAAATGAATAATTGCCAAACTGGGTTTCACAAGCAATTTTTACAAAAGACAGGAAATTAAGATTTTTTTTGGCCTCTGTATATCTCTTTTTTGTTATTGTATAACAATCTAAGTAGTAAAAAAGGAGAAAAACGTTTCTTGAAAAGGACGTGTCTTTTGCCCCTTTAACTTTCACAAATACTACTGAAAAATAGGGGCATTCCAGGGTTCGAAAAGTTGGTAAAAATGCACTCACCCTTTGGGCGAGTAATTACATAATTTCCACTCGCCCGAACTCATTTTGCACTCGCCAAAGTATGAAACCATAGTATTTCAAAGTAGATGTGTTAAGAGTGTATAAAATCCTTTTCAAAGTAAATAGATTTTACATGTTTATAACTTAACAAATAAGATACTCTTTCAGAATTCAAATTCTTGACTGAAATTTTGATTGCCCAACAAGAAAATCTAGTTGCCCACAAAAAAATAATATTTTATTTAATTTTGTGTTTTTTAAATTTATTCTTATTCTAATAGATAAATTTTTATACAATATGTACAATGTATTATCCCTGAATGATGCATTTACATCTAAATTAACTGTAAATGCATCATTATTATTACTATTATCAATTACTATTATTATTAATTACTATTATTATTACAAAAGTAAGTTTTCACTATTGTAAAATGAAAACAATAGCCATCTATTTCTATGTATTTCATCAAAACTTTTATTTAGAGTAACTATTTTACTTTTATCATTCACTTACATGTAATTCAGATTTTACAACTTTTTTAAAACATTGTATAGTGTTATAAGTATTTTACCAAATCCTGAAATTCAGGTCCATTCGGTATTGGTTCTTTTATTTAAACACATCCAACTTCCACTTCCTTCACAAACTTCAAGTATTAGCAGTCAATACAGGATGTGTTCTGTGACATTTTGGGCCATGAGGTAAAGACTAACTTGTTTAATTATCAATAAAATAATTATTTAAGTTTCTATTTGTTTTTGTAATGTATTTTGAACTATGAAGAGAAGGAAATGATCACTTTCGATACTTAAAAGGGAATCCGGATTTCAGTACGGCGTCAGTGCCAGTGGGCCTACTTGCCAAACGGGCAAGTTCATTGTCAAAATTTACTAACCTGAAACGATTTCTTACTCGCCAATGCGAGCGGGCAAGTGGATTTTTCGAACCCTGCATTCCTTTGCATAGAGGAGGTCATAATCACACTCACTTGTCTCTTACTGGAAATTTTGTAGTTTTGCTGGACATCTAAATACTTATTTAAACTGACGAAAATGCATGGTTAAGTTTTGCATGAAGTAGTTCAGCAAAAGAAAATTATGAACTTGAAGGTGTGACATTGTACACAAAATAATTATCATTTTTATAAGGAAAGTTTTGTTAACAATTCATAATCTGACCTCAATTTCTTTTTCTGTTTTGTTTAGATGAACCAGAAGTGTCATGTGTGAATACATCAGCCATGATTGGCTACAAGTATCACGAAATTACATGTATGGTTGCATTGGCAGGGATTACATGCAGTAAGTTAATCTGGGAGGACTCCAGCACTCTACAAAAATACAATACAAATGATAAATGGAGCAAATATGAGACCAAATGTTCTGTAAGTTTTATTTATAGAAAATAAAAACCATTTGCTAAATTATGTCTCCCCTTGTCAGACATATTGTTTTTATATGAGCTCCTTCTTCCCCTTCTTTCTCTTCTTCTCCTTCCTCTCCTTCCTCTTCTTCCTCTTCTTTTTCTCCTTCTTCCCCTTCTTTCTCTTCTTCTCCTTCCTCTCCTTCCTCTTCTTCTTCTTCCTCTTCCTTTTCCCCTTCTTCCTTTTCTTCTTCTTCTTCCTCCTGCTCTTCCTCCTCCTCTACATGGTAATGACATCAAGATAATGTATCGTGAACAAAAATTATGGGGATTGACACTTTGTTTAAAAAAAACTGTCCAGAGCATAACTCTCTATGTATTTGAGATAGGAGCATAACTCTCTATGTATTTGAGATAGGAGCATAACACTCTATGTATTTGAGATAGGAGCATAACTCTCTATGTATTTGAGATAGGAGCATAACTCTCTATGTATTTGAGATAGGAGCATAACACTCTATGTATATGAGATAGGAGAGTGATACTTGATATACATGGTAATTACATCAAGATAATATGTCCAAAATAAAAATATGGGGATCAGCCATTTTATTACAGAGTATTGCCTCTTTTGTTAGAATTAACTCCATCCCACATAGAACTACCTGGTGATACAGGTCGCGATATAAATCATATGTATTCCCCCTTTCCAGTAAAATTGTTGATTGGATTTGTCAGAGACGTATTATGTGGTTGGATTTGTCTGATACGTATTATGTGATAGGATTTGTCGGAGGCCTATTATGTGCTCGAGTAACTCTTGTCCATCAAGTGATTTCCCCTTTACATATTCCTGCATATTTGTTTAAGAAACAAGAGATGGTGCCCACCATGGAATGTTCTATGTCTGATCTATGACAGGCTGTTCTTTTCTCTTATATTGTGTCTCAACATTGAATTTTAACTTAAATCCATATTTCTATGAATCACATTTTTCACAAGATTATATCGAAACTGAATTTGAATTGAACATATTGCATTTTCAGAGAGAATGGAATTCAACATGGCCAAAAGGTGTCCATCTTTGATTTTGATCTCTCTGAAAATACAATATGCACATCTAGGCCTCAGGGGGAAAGACCTCAAACTTCAAAGGTAACCCTCATGTCAAATTTCAATGAGATCCCTACAGTACTTTTTGAGAAATATAAATGGTAACAAACTTCCTTTGGCAGAAAGTCAGCCATGTTGGATTCTGATCTCTCTGAAAATGTAATATGCCCAACTAGACCTCAAAGGGAAAAACTTCATGTCAAATTTAATTTTTTCTTTTTTTTTTTCTTTTTTTTTTTTTTGGTTCATTGTTTAACATCCTGTTTAAGAATCTTGGAGATGTCGCCAATGGCCGGTGAAGGGCTTCAAAATTTGGCCTATGCTCAGCACTTATGACCATTGAGCAGTGAGGGTTCTTTATATGTCTCAACACCTACTGTGACACGGGATCTCTGTTTTTACTGTCTCATCCAAAGGACAGGAAACCAACATGCCACTGCTCGAACTCGGGACCTCATGATCAAGAGTTGAGCGCACTACCAACTGAGCCATGTCAGCTCATGTCAAATTTAAACAAGATTCCTTTAGTACTTGCTAAGAAATAGGGGTAACATACTTCCATTGTCAAAATCCAAGATGGCAGCCTGTCAGCCATGTTGGAAACCACTCTTTGAAAATGTCATATGCACAACTAAGCCTCACAAGGAACCTTATGTCAAATTTCAAGGATATCCCTTCAGTCCTTTCTGAGAAATAGCAATAACAAACTTCCTATGACCACCTGTCAGCCATATTGGATTCGTTCTTTCTGAAAATGCAAACAAGAATTGTTCATATTGGACGCAGGGCGAACTGTTGATGATGGGCTAAAAATGTTGTAGGCTTTCCTTTATATAGTTTTAAGCTTATTTTTGGTAGGTATCTGATTGTTAGGGGTACTGTATGAATAAATTGGATTTAGTTTTGAATTTAAGGAAGTGGTCTGGCTTACCCTTTGAGTCAAATTATTAGCCACCCAAATTTTATTTTTAGCTCACCTGGACCTTTGGGTGACCCATATTGGAGTTATTTCCCCTTTAAGTGGATTTTTTCATGTTTTGGGCTGTTTTTACCTATTATCCAGTGATCAACACAAAGATCTACAAAATATCATTGTGCAGAAATTGTAAGTGTGATCCTTCCGAAAGTTATTTCCCCATTTAAATGGATTTCGCATGATTTTGACTGTTGTTGCACATTATCTTGAAAGATCTATAAAAAGTCTGCAAGGCAAGTCCACTCTTATGCAAGTTAATTCTCCTTTTCAATGATTTTTTAATGCTTTTGGTTGCTTTTCAGTATATTGTCAGTAAAATACATTTCACTAAGATGATTATGAAAGCCCAATGAGCTTTCTGTATTAATCTATTACATTTTTTTTTTTTCTGCAATTTTGACCAGGTGAGCGACTTAAGGCCTTTTGTTAACCAATTGAAACTTTGATTAGTCAGTTCAATAAATATTGATATCGAATAAGTTTTTTAGTCACTTGAGCCAAAGGTACATACGTGGTGACCAATTGCAATCGTCTTTTGTCTGTCGCCATCCGTTGTTAACTTTTACACATTTTCGACTTTTTCTCAAAAACCAGAGGGCCAATTTTAACTAAACTTGGCATGTAGCATCCACATGTCAAGCCACATAAACTTTGCAGATGAAAAGGGGAAAGACCCATATGGACCCTGAAAGGGGCCCAAAAATCCCAAAACCAGGTACATCTTTAAAATTCTTCTCATGAACCAATGATCAGAGGACTTTGATATTTTGTATGCATGATTGTAAATTCAATATCTACAAAGATTGAGAACAAAAATGAAATCTGACGATAAACAGTCTACTAGGGGGTGTTGATTAAAATAGGGCACAGTTGTATACAAATGGCTTAATAACTAAAAACTGATTAACTTTTTGTATATAACGATATATATTAGAAAGTTGTAAGGAATTATTTAAGAATCATTTTGAAAAAATTTCAGGGTCAAAGGTCTGGTCACAGGCACCTAAGTAAACAGAAAATATAAGTTTTTGTCAAATTTATGACATTTTTTACTTCTTTTCAAGGACCAGTGGGTCATTTTTAACCACACTTGGCATGTGGCATCCCCACATGAAGACGCATGAAGTTTGCGAATAGAAATGCGCAAGGACCGATAGGGGCCCTTAAAAGGATAAAAAAAGACCAAAATTTGGTACTGCTTTAAGAATCTTCTTCTCATGAACCAATGAAAACATATATGAGAAAGTTGTGAGGAATTTTATAACCAGTGGACTAACTTTAACCAAACTTGAAAGGAAATTTTTCTCAGGTGACCATAAAGGCCAATTTGTACTCTTGTTATATAAGTTTTTCATAATATGATGATATTAATGATTATTATACAAACTGTTTACAAGTCTAAAGTTTAACAGTAATTTGATTGATCAAAGTACAGTACTATACGTAGGACATATGCATAGGACATGACCAAGAAGTTAGCCAGAAAGTTAGTCAATGGCTACATTGGCTAAGGTCAGAGCCCGGTAACACATGGCCGTATGTAACACCAGTTTAAACTTTATACTTTTAGAACGTCAACAGTACAGTAGTAGAAACGAAAATGGTAATAAAACAGATGACCAACAGTGAGTTCAAAACAACATGGTCTCTTGTGTACAAGCAGGATCACGGAATTTATAAAAAATATCCCAATACTGTTGAACAACGTAAGTATATGTGTAAGGTCCAAAATTTGTTTCTCCTATTGTTCTGTTTTACATCATTTCTGAAAAATCTATTAATTTTTTATGCCCCTTGCAGTGATTTGTTGTGTCATCAGATGTCTGAAAAAGATGATAAAATGCAATATTACATGTACTTCAAGCTTTGTGTAGGTATGTTAGCATATAGGGTTATTAATCAGTGATTTGTTGTGTCATCAGATGTCTGAAAAAGATGATAAAATGCAATATTACATGTACTTCAAGCTTTGTGTAGGTATGTTAGCATATAGGGTTATTAATCAGTGATTTCATCATGTCTGAAAAAAGATGATAAAATGCAATACTTCTTCAAGCTTTGTGTAGGTAGTTAGCATATAGGTTAGCATGATAGGGTTATTAATCAGATGATTTCCAATATTACATGTACTTCAAGCTTTGTGTAGGTATGTTAGCATATAGGGTTATTAATCAGTGTGTTTCCATATTACATGTACTTCAAGCTTTGTGTAGGTATGTTAACATATAGGGTTATTAATCAGTGATTTGTTGTGTGTCATAGATTAAAAAGATGTACTATTACAAGCTTTGTGTAGGTATGTTAGCATATAGGGTTATTAATCAGTGATTTCCATATTGTACCATATTACATATAGTTATTAATCGGTTTTCATTGTACTTCAAGCTTTGTGTAGGTATGTTAGCATATAGGGTTATTAATCGGTGATTTCCATATTACATGTACTTCAAGCTTTGTGTAGGTATGTTAGCATATAGGGTTATTAATCGGTGATTTCCATATTACATGTACTTCAAGCTTTGTGTAGGTATGTTAGCATATAGGGTTATTAATCGGTGATTTCCATATTACATGTACGTATGTTTGCATATAGGGTTATTAATCAGTGATTTCCATAGCTTCAAGCTTTGTGTAGGTATGTTAGCATATAGGGTTATTAATCAGTGATTTCCATATTACATGTACTTCAAGCTTGTTAGCATAGGTTATGTTTTCCATATTTACATGTATAAGGTGTTATTAATCTCAGTGATTTCCATATTACATGTACTTCAAGCTTTGTGTAGGTATGTTAGCATATGGGTTATTAATCGCATATTACATGTACTTCAAGCTTTGGGTATGTTAGCATATAGGGTTATTAATCGGTGATTTCAATATTTACATGTACTTCATTTGTGTAGGTATGTTACATATAGGGTTATTAATCGGTGATTTCAAGCTTCAAGCTGTGTAGGTATGTTAGCATATAGGGTTATTAGGGTGATTTCCATATTACATCGGTGCTTTCCATATTAGCATATAGGGTACTTCAAGCTTTCAAGCTTTGTAGGTATGTTAGCATATATTAGGGATTTCCATATTACATCTTCAAGCTTTGTGTAGGTGATTTTATTAATCATTTCATATTACATGTACTTCAAGCTTTGTGTAGGTATGTTAGCATATAGGGTTATTAATTTCCATATTACATGTACTTCAAGCTGATTTCATATATTACGGTGATACATGTACTTCAAGCTTTGTGTAGGTATGTTAGCATATAGGGTTATTAATCAGTGATTTCCATATTACATGTACTTCAAGCTTTGTGTAGGTATGTTAGCATATAGGGTTATTAATCAGTGATTTCCATATTACATGTACTTCAAGCTTTGTGTAGGTATGTTAGCATATAGGGTTATTAATCAGTGATTTCCATATTATGTACTTCACATGTATGTAGCATATCAAGCTTTTTGTGTAGGTATGTTAGCATATAGGGTTATTAATCAGTGATTATTAATCTTTGTGAGGTTGTTAGCATATAGGGTTATTACATGTATTTCTATTACATGTACTTCAAGCTTTGTGTAGGTATGTTAGCATATAGGGTTATTAATCAGTGATTTCCATATTACATGTACTTCAAGCTTTGTGTAGGTATGTTAGCATATAGGGTTATTAAGTGATCCATATTACATGTACTTCAAGCTTTGAGGTATTTAGCATTATTACAGTGATTTCCATATTACATTCAAGCTTTGTGTAGGTATGTTAGCATATAGGGTTATTAATCAGTGATTTCCACATTACATGACTTCAAGCTTATGTACAGAGGGGTCAGTGATTTCCATATTGGTACCTTTGTGTAGGTGAAGCCAGTGAATGTACTTCAATTTGTGTAGGTATGACAGACCAAGGTTTCATATAAGTAAGCTAATAAGGGTTATTAGTCAGTGATGGCCTAGTTATAGCTGATTGGCCTGAATGAGCATAATTATATAATAATCTAAGTCAGTGTGGAAATCGCTGATATAATTAATACCCAATATAAGACCCAACTAGACCATTGCTGCATGGTAAAGATGTGCATACAGTTCAATTTCGAAAAGAAATGGTGGCCACTCCCACTTGAATATCCATTTGGTCACGCAACTTCAATATTGGCCGAGTTTTTAATTTCAAATGGATTGGGCAGAAAATCCCATTAGGCCAAGATTACTATAGCTTATTACTAATTTTGTACAAAATTTTGTTAATTTGCTTTTATAGATATTGCTAGTCCAAAAAAAAAAAATGATATTTTAGAGTTCATCTCTCCCTGAGATGTGTACAAATCAAAAATATATTAATACTTGAAAAAAAAATTGTAATTTTTTTTTGCTTTCATATAACTTATAACCAGAATAATTTGTAGTCATAAAAGTGGTTATTTCATTTCCTGAAAATTTAAGAAAAAAGTAGAATTTTTGAATATTGTTTGTATGTTATTACAAGTATGACATGTTAAACTTGCTCCATGTTAAAAATCTACATTATATTTTACAGGTTATAGTGCAGCCAGCCCAATTTACAGTGGAGCTTCCATTTTAGTATTCATCGTCACCATGGTAATTCAGTCACTGTTATAAGATAAATAATTTTAGGAACTTTATCAAAATGCTATTGGGTATTTAGCTGCTTTGCGTGAAAAAAGGAAGAACAACAACAACAACCAGAAATTGATTCATATGATAATTACCACCAGGAAAGCATTGCAGTTGGAAATGTAATTCCCAAATAGGTTGAAGTGGAAGGCTAGTTATATTCAAATTATAGGATTTCTACAATTACCACTGATGTTCTAAAGCACTGAAATCCAGGTGCTTAGTCTGTTTGCGTATATCCATCTTAAATGTTGAACAAAAAGAACTGATATGAGAATGAGAGTAAGCACGAGAGAAGAAAACCACCAGACATTTCCAGGAGATTTTAACCAAGATAACATGCTATCTTTCTTCAGATATATTTTTCATTTTTAATTGTTTATTTTTACTTTTATATGTCACATTTGTTATCCCTGAGCTGTCTATATATACACTTGTGTGTAGTCGATGTAGATATTATGGAAGAGAATGATTCATTTTGCCAGTAAGCCACAAGTTCTGGTATATAAATACTTGAGCTGCATACAAAGCAGTCCGTAAGAAATTGTTGCGAAGAAGTGGATAATTATGAGATGCAAGTCGGTTTTTTTTATATATCGGGGTATTCTTGAGAAGTACAGCTCACTTTTGGAGAAGTACAGTCATTTCTTTGGAATTTCAACATACGTAATTCCAAATTCGTACTTTCTTGCAAAGAATTCAAATATTCTATTCTGTGACTTTCAAATCACTGATATTGAATCATTGACACTCTTTACCTAATTGCGTAGTACGCTTATGATCTTCTAAGATTTGAAAGAAAGTTGCTTAGTGCAGGTGGTTTGGTTTTTAATATTGAATTTCTTTTGATCTATTTATTTGAAATGTTCTTGATCCAAGTTCAGAAGTTGCTCATGGTTAATCTTGAGTGTGAAAACTATGATAAGAAATTGCTCAATCACAAGGAAGGAAAAATTTGATATGTCAATGTACTAAAGAGATCTTATAGGTTGCAGATGGCCGAGATCATGTCAGATTAGCAGTTATTCAATTTTTATCTGTTATATTTTTTATCTTTTGTGCTAAAGATTATGTTTCTTGAGCAGCTAGACTTGGATTTTCTTCTAAAGATGGAAATCAGTCAACAATTAATTATGTGTAATGTTTTAAATGCAATAAGGAACAAGGAAATTGCACCTGTTCATACCTGCAGTTGAACTGTTCACACTAGCAGTTTAGATGTTCACACTTACAGTTGAACTGTTCACACTAGCAGTTTAGATGTTCACACAAGCAGTTTGACTTTAAGTATGTTACAATGCTGTAAATTTGAACATATAAAGACATTTTATTATTGCCAGTAAGTGCTATCAACATTTTGTCTTAGAAGTTGCTTATTTCAGCAGTTAATCATTAGATG
The DNA here is from genome assembly GCA_030159075.1 of Atrina japonica. Lineage (NCBI taxonomy): Eukaryota > Metazoa > Mollusca > Bivalvia > Pterioida > Pinnidae > Atrina > Atrina japonica. Next base: position 531,330 of record BROG01000467.1, on the reverse strand, counting down.
TTAATGCCGCATAACCTGTTGTCATATTGTTATGTACCAAAACAAAATGCCATATATTGTATATGTATTTCCTATCTGTAACATACGCAACATGTCATCGTATTCTGCAGGTGTTGTCATATTTCACTGGTTCAGTTTGTTTGACAGGTGGCCGGTAACGAAGAACTGACTAAATTGAATTATAATCACATTGTATGCATTGTATTGTTTTTGAGAGTCAAAGATTACATGGATTTGGAGAATTGATGAACTGCAGTGTTGTATTCACAAAGTATATAAGTAGGAAAGTATTTAATGTTATGAGGACAGAATGCATAGGTTATATACTGTTCTACAGGTTTGCATTTAGAACACAGTGTGTCCTGGAGGTAACAGTCGAGATTTGTAAATGACTAAAAATGGCTGGATATAGTAATTGATGGATCAATTGATAAATTCAAAATGACTGCAGAATGTACTGAATATTGATAGCTATAAATGTAATCAGTGGACATTCTACCTTATTGGAAATTGTAGTTTGTGCATGTAAATATCCAGTTTCTTGCTACAAATAAACAGGTACTTGATCTTGTCAATAATTAAGCAAAACTATAGATCTAAAGCAGGTGTGAAAAAGTATATTCATATTTCAAAACGCATTCATATTGTCTTACTAACCAATTAAAGGGAGGTAATTCAATGAATCCGAACCTTATATCACATTTGTTTTCCAAATGGTGTCAATATCATTCTATATACACATACATACATACATACATACATACATAAAGGTATACATACAAGGAAGCAAGATTGAATATAAGTTAACCAATTGATGATAGTCCCATAAGTTAGGTAACAGTCAAGTATACATTTGTAGATTTCTAAGAATCTTAAAAATTGAATATTAAAATGGCAAACGTAAAATTTGAGAAGTAGTATTATCCTTTTTCTTTTGTCTTTTGATAAATATTTTCTATAGTAATTTGAAATGAAATTGTTTACTTCTAGTATATCTATAAAAAGCATTGTCAAATGTACATGTATCATTCCTGTTTTATTAGTAGTTTAGTTAAAGCAACATTTTTGACATATAATCTAATATTAATTCAAAATTGAGGTAAGTTTACATCATTAAGTAATAACACTTTATTTTTTCTTACTTGTGAATTTTAATCTTACTTAATTATTAAGCACTCTAATATTCATATATTTTCTTCAAAAATAATGTCAAATTTAGCATGATGACAAATTAAAATGCCTGGCTTCAGAAAATATTGTGTTTTACATCTCAAATTGCCAATGATATTGTAAAGAATAAACAATCGATTCCAAACTTAGATTATTAGAAATGAAAGAAAATTAGGAATTCATTAATGCAAATTAATGTAGAAGTACTGTAGTAAGTTTGGAAGATTCTCATTAATATGCAGTAGGCATAAAGTCTTTGTATAATTACATTTTGTTGAAACTAGAAACATCTCGGTTCTTGTTTCATGTAGATAGCTATAAATTTCATTGTCATTTTAATGATGGTAGTTCCACATTCCAATGGAGATATTTAAACATGATATTTTGTGGTTTAAGATGCAGAAATGTTTCTCTAACCTTAAATGTAAATTTAGATAAATATTCTACTCAACAAAGTAACAGAAACTGCCCATACTTATTGATTGAATCAATTTGACAATTGCTGTAAGCATTGAGAGATGTACCCACCATTGCAATATATTTGTGAATGGTTTTCACTTCTCTTTTTAATGGAGTCCATTGTTTAAACACAGTTAATATTGGTGTGTAGTAATTCAAGCTAACGAATCTCTTTATTTCTCAGGTAACTTAACTACTTTGTCATAATAAATGATACATTTCTGTTCCTAAATTCACTTGTATGATAATGTAGGCTTATGTACAAATGGTACAGTGGAATCATATAGAGTTATATCCCCTTTTCAGTTTTGTTGATTATTGTATATTTGATTTTTTAATCGGGCATGGATTGAAAAGCCTTGAATCCCTGTTTTTTATTAATCTACATTGTCAAGGAACAAAAAAAGTTCAATAGAATTTTAATTTTATTCTACATATACAAGTCAATTGTGCATTTATTTTAACTTTAATTTTAATTATGTATAGATATACAACATAAATATTGATTTTCATGACTCACATGTAGTCAACATGTTACACTTCTGTGTTAAAGCATGTTTGTGGATCGTATTTTACCTCTTAGTAAATAATCCATTTGTAATACATATTTGTTATTATTTTATAATGCAAGTACTCATTGTTTTTAGAAAGTGTTGTGTTTTGCGATTTCCGTCATTTATTTTAAAGTTGTTCAGTAAAGATGTATAAATATGTAGGTTGCCTGCTGAATTTTAGAATTAGATTAAATTTGCAATTCTCTAAAAAAAGTAATCACAAAATACCCTCAGGTTTTACACGTTTTTGGATTTAGATTTAGAATTTAAAAAATATAAAGATTCAAAAAGCTTGGATGGAAGTTAGAAATTAGTGATAGATAGATATATGTAGGTGTAAACTAATACATTGTAATTCCAGTGGCAATTTGAAATGTATGTCAATGAAATCCATGCTTTTTAGATATGTAGATTCTTTGTTCTGGTACCGTATTTTCACTTGTAAAATTATGCAAGGGGTTAAAATTTCAGTTGTGTTCATGTCAAAACTTATTTTGCATTCAGTATCAGTTGTACAGCAGTTTAAGAAGGTTGATTTTAACTGATTGTCATTGTTCAAGTGTAACTGATCTATGTCATTGAATACAATTAAATTGCTTCAGTATATAGTATATTTCTGTTTGATTTTTGGTTTTACTTCCTGAGAATATGCTTCACGCCAGGAATGTTTTACTTCCTGCATATATGCCTCCTGCCAGGAATGTTTTACTCCCGGGGTATTTGCCTCCTGCCAAGGATGTTTTACTTTTTGAGTATATGCCTCTTGCCATGAATGTTTTACTTCCTGGATACATGGAGATGTAACCAGCTTTTGTTTGGTTCACAGCTTTTTACCAGTTCTTAATGGTGGGGGAGAGATCCCAGTTGCAATGCACCTGGGAAGAGACCACTGGCATTCTGGAAGTAAACTGGCAAACTTTCTCACAAAATCAGCTTCAAGGTTCCAACGGGACTTAACCTGTACTGACAAGAGTAGAAATACTAAATGATTTAAAGTGTGATGTTACAACCAATCGGCGTACACACCAATAAAACGAGCAGACAACGATAGATCAGGCATACAGGTACTCTACAGGGATTTAATTCCAATCGCAGGTTTTTTAATTCACGGATCGGTAATAACTTACACTAACATCGGGTCCTTATACGTATACATGTATATGTACTTTCATTAAAAGTTATTTCACTATTTATAAAATTCACAGATTTGTCAATATAGCTAATATTAACACCACCAGTTATTTTCCCCCTGCACAGTAAGTCATTCTGATATCTAAATGTTTACTTACGAAAGTATAAACTTAAAAAGTAACGATAAAATTTTCTTTAGACATTATTGTGATTGGCATGAAACGATAATGTGTGCTACAAGCTGTATAGATATCATACACACCGGAATAAGGAATTATAGCAATTTCATACAAAATGTGATAGTCATTCCAAATATTTTGGTATGACTTGTATTATTGTGGTAATGAATGGCTTTTAAGATTAAATAAAAAATACGAAATGGATCGCACATGGTATGCCTATCAGCCATTTGCATACGGCCCATTCGGACAATTCTCTTCTGACACATTTAACCCTCCTCTACTGAATGGTCGAATATTAATAATCGCGAACTAAATCTGAGAATAAGTATTCAAAATTGTCCATATCACTAGTTTTTTTTTTCAAAATGATATAAAAAAAGAAATTAAACCTTAATTTCGTTTAGTATTTGCGGTCAGAAAATAACTACTTCCCATGTCAAAAAAGCTGTTGAACTATTACGTCATATAAAAACACACCCCGTAAAGTCAGTATTCTGGAATGAATTTCGTATCCAGTGGACTATAGTTTCACAGAAAAATGGTAATATGTATAAATATAAGGATTTTTTTTCATTTTTTTAATATAGTCGGGGTATAAAAGCAATTGCTCATGGAAAAAATTAATTGTGCAGCACGAAGTGACACTTTTTTCATTTCAAAATTTACATTTACATTGAAATTGAGTTCTTATTGAAAGAAACGATCGTTTAGAGCCTCTTCCGTAAAACTGACTTATCTGAGATTTTTTATATACCAAAGAATAAATCAATAGAATGTCCAGGACATAGATACAAACACGGACCTCTTGAAACCAAGAGGTGGGATCAGGTGCCATGGAGAAGTAAGCATCCCTTGTCGACCGGTCACACCCGCCGCGAGTCCACAGTCAAGTCCAATGAAATACGTGAGGAGTGAATCCTCGTCACAATTGGTATAGACGTCTCAACAACCGCCAACGAAAAGGCAACTCAACATTTCACTTAGTGAAATAGAGTAATCGCAAACAAGACTATTATACCGACCGTAAAATTTGCGGTCACAATATTTTATTTTTAAATTTTTGGCCTAAAATAGTAAATTACGATATCAATTTATTGCTCAAATTCTACACTTAAACCATAATGGATGATGATAATTGTAATGTAAAATGTATTTGACCATCCACGTATGAATATATGAGTTGAGATATACTTGTGCATAGTCTTTGCACCGGTGACTTTCAATGAGCACCAGACATTTCTGTAGAATAATATGAAATACCTTGTTATCCATGAAACACACTATTGAAGCCCGGAACGTGGTCTTCAGATACGGCGAACCTTTAGAAAATCACAACAAATTTATCATCCATACAGTGAAAGCAAGGTAAGTCGCTTATCAGTGGCCAGTGTAATATAAGCGATATAAAACCAATAAATAATGCTGATATCCATACAAAGGTTTATTTAAAATAGGTTGTATTTTTTCATCTCAAAACAAAATTTTTCGAAAGGCCAACATCACACGTATCGCTAGTTTTTGTAATAGAATCCTGTTGCTGATTGATGATAAAAGTATGGTGGTCATCACGTGATTGGCATTTGTTTACCTAACTTGTTTACCGTAAACAGCATGTTTTGTCTGTGACAGGAAACTTGGTGAGTATGGATCTGTCTTTTATTTTCCAGAGTAAATATATTAACTGTCATGAAAAGTAGATACATGTATTTGAAATATGACGTCCGCAATGGAGAACTTTTGACAAGACTTCTTAACTAGATGTATGGTACAGATGACTGGGTTTGTGTAATATTAACCTTGCTTATATGCCATATTGATTATGAACGTCGATATCAATTACACCTTAAATGTTTGATTTAAAAAATAGTTTATTATCTAAAGGTAGAATCCAATTTCTTTTAGTGATATTAAATTGTCCAGACATTTTTATACATAATAAGTGCAAAACTTAAACTGTATCGAAACAGAAAAACATGTAAATACATGTACATTGTATAAGAGATGTTTAGAAAAGAAAGCTAGTTTTTTGATCGGCATTTTTATATACTCTTTGAAATAGATTGAACACCTTATATACACAACTATTTCTGCAACGTGGCTGAATTCATAACACTATCTATACAGTTCGACTTGGATATATTGTATTTTTTTCATTTCTGTGTGAACGTCTACACCAACTTTGTAAGTCGACAACTAGATATCATGGTTTTTACCATGGTACATATATGTATTTACAACCACTTGCTAAGTTGAGAATTCCTAACACCAGATTCATAATCTAGTACATATGTGTTGCTGTAAATTGAAACTTTTATCTATTTGACTATCATTTAACAGTGATTGATATTGTTCCATAAGTTTTGGGCTGGAGACTGATATGACGCTAAAGAAGAACAATAACAATGGAGAAAAAATGTCACAATAAAGGATAATTGAAATGAAATTTAAAAAAAATTCTACCAAACTTAACAACATATTACATTTATATCCAGAAAGTAAAATACAGCGGAACCTGTCTTGAAAGACCACCTTTATAAAATACCACCTGTCTTATGATACCACATTCTGAAAACCACATGGTTGAATACGGCATATTTGCTTTTATTCGTAGGGGATTTAATTTTGCTATATTCGCGTTTATGGAAAATTCTGCGAAATTGAATACCCGTGAATATAAAACTTTACATTAATGAAATTTCAGAGACAATTCGTAACCTATCCTGCGCGAATTTTAATACCCGTGAATAAACTTTTAAGAAAAACGCGAAATTAAACAACTATACAGTAATCCTTTTAAATAAAACCACGTTTCAGTGACAGGAGGGATGATCTCTAAAGACAGGCTCCATTATATCTTTTACATTGCAGAATTATAGGCCTCTGCAGAGAAGAATGTGGCGACGAAGGAGGGAAAGAAGATCACCACTTTTTCAAACAATGATAGTATTCTTTCTGTTGTGGATTATATGTCTTATTGTAGTTCTGCATAGGAATTTATCGACAGTAGACGAATTTCTTAGAAGCACCAAACTTTCTGAACTGGCAATAGGTAGAGCAAAACCGTATTTCATTAATTCTAAACACAGATCCAACCAGATTAATCAGTCATCTATAAAATTATCCCAGAACATTTATATGGCGGTCATAAGTGACCATAAGAAGAAAGAAAATAAGTATTCACAGATTAAAATCGATGAGTATATGGAATCTGATAAAGCCAAGAGGAAGATAGAAAAGAAGGTAAAAAGAAAGAAGTATGGCATCTCAAAAGTAACCACAAAAGAAGATGGCCTGCCACTAGAACTCCGATTTAATTTATCAGCTCCAGGTGCGATGTTGTCGTTTTGAGACGTTTCGTCTAAATTATATTTGCCACGTAATATATCTCTCTCTCTCTCTCTCTCTCTCTCTCTCTCTCTCTCTCTCTCTCTCTCTCTCTCTCTCTCTCTCTCTCTCTCTCTCTCTCTCTCTCTCTCTGTCTATCTCTCTCTCTCTCTCTGTGTATATAGAATGCCTTTATGTACATACATAATATATATATATATATATATATATATATATATATATATATATATATATATATATATATATATATATATATATATATATATATATTAGTAAAACATGCTATATGGCAACCTCTGTATAAGGATTGCCTGTCTATGAAGGCATACTTCAAATAATTTAAACCTGTGTATAAGGGTTACTTACGCGTAAAGATCAATATGTTAGAATGGCTGGCGAGGTGTCGACTGAACCCAAATCTATTAATGATACGATAGAAACAGTTTGTTAACACTGGGATTTAAATTATCTATACATGTACACTCATCTTTTTTTGAATTATCACAATTTCTTTTCAACAGGTCAATATGGTAAAGAAGTAAAAGTAGATAAATATTTATTATCTCATGAAGAAGCCATACGGTATGATGAAGGCTACAAGAGGAATGGCTTTAACCAGTATGCCAGTGATATGATACCGTTGGATAGATATTTAGGAGACGTTCGAGACCAAGAGTAAGTGAAGATAACCTTTTCTGTTTGCTATAGTAAAATCCATGTAACCTGGCGGAGAGAGTCTTGTGAAGCGAGTTTAAATCTTATGTAATAAAGCATAACATTATACTTACAGAATACAGTAACCGTTCCTATTGTTGTTGTTGATGTTTTTGCTTTGTTAATGTTTTGTTGTCGCCATTATCTTAAATTAATGAAAAGATTCATTTTATATATCAAAGGAACTATGAAACTTAAACTGATTCCTTTTCATCAATATATTGCTATATCTGTATTCATACATTAAGCCTACTTTGTTATTGTTAATACATACTTTATATGGCAGTAAATCGTAGTAAATAATTTTAGATGCAAAACCGTTAATTTCCATGGTGACCTACCGGATGCATCCGTCGTAATCATTTTTCATAATGAGGCATGGAGTGTCCTATGGCGTACTGTTCATAGCATTTGGAATACCTCTCCAAAACACCTGTTGAAGAAAATAATCCTTGTGGATGATGCATCAACGCATGGTAGTGTTTGTTTATATTTTCTTTTTTATCTGCAAATATTTTACTAATTTGAAAAAAGTCGATTAGTATAAAGATTTCTGCATAAATATTAATGTGACAACAGCAATGACATTTGTGTAGTAAACACACACGATCCGATCAGATACTAACATAAGAATAGCAAATACACATACTTACACACCTACACTTCGATATAAATGCAGGGCAAAACACATATACATACAAACATACAGATACATAGCACCACTCATATACATGGGCGCACATACATACCCAAAAATAGATACGGTACTTAGAAAGATTGACACACATAATGAACAGGAACATCTGCAGCATCAAGAACGAGACAAAATGGACAAAAACGACACCGTGATAAAACCGTTGTTTGAATAACGTGTTATGGGGCAAACCGATCACATCGCCAATCTAGTTTATATGATTTTTCGCATTAATACATTACGATAAATAACATCGTTATTTATGTTTTTACAGAACACTTGGGAAAGAAATTAGATGCAGAAGTTTCTAAGCATCATGATGTACTTTTAACCAGGACTGGCAAGCGTTCTGGATTGATTCGTGCACGGAACCTAGGCTTCTCGATGGTTCAAACCAAAGTTGCTATATTCCTTGACTCCCATTGTGAGTGTACAGAAGGTATTGTAGATAATCCAAGTGTAAAAACGCTTCACTGTGGAACAGCCACAAAACACTGATTTGATCACATTCTTACTCTAACATTTAGTGCTAGGTGTTGGATTTAATGGTTTAGTCTCATGTACAATGGTAGTAACAGTTATTTTTCATTGAGTGCAATTGCATCCACAGGCAAGGCTCTCACTGACAACCCCGACCGTTACCCATTTGATACGTTGAACATTATCATATAGAAGAGAAGCAATCTGAAAAACTTAGATTCCAAAAGAGTCTCTTATTCCTCATTTTACTGCCGATTTTTTAAATTCATGTTTAAATAAGGAAAGAGTCTAAGAGTATTCCGTTGTAATATTGATAAATTAAGTGCTCATCAATCGATTACAACATATATGTCTTATTTATGTTTATGTTATCAAAATTTATCCAAAAATAAAACATTTGATGTGCTAGAGTTATTCCCCATTTGATAGTTGATATCTGAAAACCTTATATCTGTACTATCAATCATAGAATATAATAATTTAAGTACCTTGCCAGACACCAAATGTTTGCCTTTTATTCAGTGGATTTTAAAACGGTTTACCATTTTCGACACCTGAAGGGTTTCGTGGGATTGAATTATCGAAGAGGAATATACGTTTTCATATGACTTGTGGAAATGTACATGCTATTCTGTGAATTTGAGGTCAAAATGTGACGAACAATCTAAAGAATATCTCAAAACAGTTAGATTAAACCCACATAAGTACCTAAAATACAAGTATAAATCTTTGTTTACGTACAATTTTTGTAGACACTCATCATATAATTAAATAACATGTCGTTTTGAAGTATTGATCGATGCTCGTTTTTCCGGGGCCCCATAAACTTACCAAAGATATTGCGAAGTAGACGTAAAGCAACGTATGGAAGATTGGGCACCAGTCTACATATAAATCCAATTTAATAACGTCAAATACTTGTCAATCATTTAATTGAGCGGAAATTTCCTACAGAACACCTCATTTTCAGAACCTGTTGTAGGATTTTTAATATTAAGACTTTGCAAAAAGTAATAAAAAAGAAAGTTTTGTGTGCGTGGTATTGGACTTAACGTATTATGCAAATTTGCTGTTATGGAAGGATAGAAATGTGTGATGACATTGTAAAAACAATGGCACTTTTAACACTAGATATCTCTGAAAACTAGACTTTTACAGGTTATAACGTATATACTCGGACCTAGATGGCGTTGACTCTTTAAAGGTTTGAGACTTTCAGCAAAATTTGTTGAACTGTTTTCTTATTCCCCAAGTTGCAACAATACCAAAACAATAATTCATCAGCTAAGCTTTTCTCTCCGATGGAATGAAACATTCCCTTTTGTTCCATTTTACAACAATGAAATAAAAATATTTTCCAATCAATGCAATCATTCGTTGATAGAAGATGTAAACGTTCATTTATCTGAAAATCGGTTTAAGCACTATAATGACTATTTAGATGATGAATTCTGAATTAAAATCGCATAGTATTTCTGTTTTTATTTATTTAGTTCGTTTTTATAATTTTACACATTTGGACAAGAACAATTGATTATTACAACTTTTCCTAGGATGGCTGGAACCTCTACTGGATCGTATATATGACCAAGACTCAACGATTGCTATTCCATTAGCGGACACGATAGCAGCCGACACATTTGAGTTCCGCCCAGCTTCCATTGATAATCTTTTCTACGGAGGATTTGACTTTGACTTGTATTTCAATTGGCGTACTGTTCCAGATAGGGAGTTAGAACGCAGGAAAAGTCGGATAGCACCTGTCTGGTAATAAGTCTGACTTGTTATTCCAGTTTTAGAACATCTTGGTCCACAGACACAAATTTCACTCAATACTCAGACTCACTAACATTTGAAAATGCTGCAACATAGATTTTTTTCTGATTTCCTCCGAAAATCATAAGTTTGACCCATTACTTTCATATGGATTAAATAAATAATTATACAACACAATCGTTCTTCGATATAAGATTTGAACGTTTATGAAATTGAAAATCGGTTTATGCAACATTTTAGTTGATGAATTGCAAATAAGAAATGGCATAGCCTTTATGTCTTTATTTAGTTAGTTAGTTTTCCAATGAGTCACACGCAAAATATTTCAAAAACTGTGTTGTCAAAATATAAAAGTTGGAATTGAGTATTGAATAAATTTGGTGATTTCGGCCCCACGTGATTTAGATCTATTGCAGTGATCCATTTCCGTCCATTGTTGTCATTTACCGTACGATGTTGTATGTATGTCGTACGATGTTGGATGTATGTCATGTACATACGTCAAGGCATGGTTTCTGTAGAACGATAAGGGTATCACGATATTTGTCATCCTTGTATGACTCAGTGTCAATAAACACTATCCTTCGAATGAGACAGTAAAGACCGAGGTCCCGTGTCACGGTAGGTGTCGGCACGTTAAAGAATCTTCACTGCTCAATGGCCGTAAGTGCCGAGCATAGGCCAAAATTTTAAGCCCTTCACCGGCATTTGGTGACGTCTCCATATGAGTGAAAGATACTTGAGCGGGATGTTAAACAACAATAAACAAACAAACAATCAGTATAACACCGAAATATTGTTATCGGTCCTTAAAGCTATTTGACGCTGAAATAACAATGTAAGTAGCGAAAGCACATCTGACATGCTAAAAATATGTTTATGATATACTAGTATTTAATTAGTAGACGATGCAACAGACATATAAACGTGAACATATTTATCATAGTAGTCGTATCTGTGTTGCGAACCCCCTGAATAAAAAAAACTAAACTATACAAACAAAAAACCCCTAAAATAGAAAACAAACAGAAAACCAAAGCAAATACAACGATCAGTCAAAGAACGTTTAGAGTGAGAATTTTAGTTACTTAATATTTTAAACATTCTTGAAACATGTCACAAAGTAAAACACGGGAAAAGTTGACACCACAGATAAACAATTAGAATGTTTAGTGGCATTTCGTTTCAGTTGAATTAATATGTTTTTCGATATTTTATTTCGGTATAGACAAACGAGAATGCTTCGTAGTACTTCACTGCGGTGTACACAAATTAGAATTTCAAGTGGCACCACATACAGGCTGACACTTAGTAGTGTTGCAATATTTCGGCATCTGATATAAATAGAATCATTTTTGTTACAGGACTCCAACATTTTTGGGATGCTGCTTTGCTGTAAGTTCCGAATATTTCAATAGAATAGGACAATACGATAGTGGACTTTTTATTTGGGGTGCCGAGAACATGGAGCTTTCTTTCAAAGTAAGATGGTCTTTGTATGCTAAATAGTAAAACACATTAATCCTGTTTATAATGTAATCTTTATGATAATCTTTTAACTTGGACAAAACTTAATCCTAATGGTGAACAGTCCTTGAAAAGTTTGATTTCTAATAATAACAACAAAAGCAGCAGCATTAACAACAACAACAACTACTGCTACTACTACCACCACCACTACTACTTCTACTACTACTACTACTACTTCTACTACTACTACTACTACTACTACTACTACTACTAGATCTACTTCTACTACTGCTGCTGCTGTTACTGCTACTACTACTACTACTACTACTACTACTACTACTACTACTACTACTACTTTTACTACTACTACTACTACTACCTCTACTAGATCTACTTCTACTGCTGCTGCTGCTGCTGTTACTGCTACTGCTACTACCACTGCTACTACTACTACTACTGCTGCTGTTGCTGCTGTTACTACTACTACTACTACTACTACTACTACTACTACTACTACTACTACGTCTACGACTGCTACATTCATATGATACTTTGTAATTACATGTATATTAGTTAATACTTTCACAAATATATCAAATGTTATCCTTAGACATGGATGTGTGGTGGGAAGTTAGAGATAGTGCCCTGTTCTCATGTTGGACATATGTTCAGATCAAGAATGCCTTACAGTTGGGAAGGAGACGGGATGAGGATTTTGATGCGGAATGCTTTAAGAGTTGCAGAAGTCTGGATGGACGATTACAAACGTATTTTCCACGACAGAATATTTTATCAAAATTATGATGTAAGACGTCAATGATCTTTATCTTCACAATTGAATATAATAACTAGTGTCGAGATAATATGTGTCTTTATGTGTGGTTATGTGTGTGCACGCGGTAATTCATTTGTGTATTTTGTGTTGAAAGTGAATGTGTGTGCTTGTATATGTGCTTGTGCGTGTGTTCCCCATACATGTGTGTGGTTGTATATGTGCTTGTGCGTGTGTGTCCACCATACATGTGTGTGGTTGTATATGTGCTTGTGTGTGTGTACCCCGTACATGTGTGTGCTTGTATATGTGCTTGTGTGTATGTCCACCATACATGTGTGTGCTTGTATATGTGCTTGTGTGTATGTCCACCATACATGTGTGTGCTTGTATATGTGCTTGTGTGTGTGTGTCCATCATACATGTGTGTGCTGGATCATATGTCTGGATATCAAAGAACATTTGATTTTGGACTGCTACTGATAATATACATTCGATGAGTCAAAGTTCAAGGGACCACCTGTAAAAGTTCGATACATTGGGACTTCGACTCATGGCTGGTAACTGAGAACCACACGTTTTTAGTATCACAGGTTCTATAAGGTGTATATGACTGCTTCGAAACCGTTTTAGACATATGCGATCATTATAATTAATAATTAGTGCTAAATTTAACTAAATTTTCGTGAAATTAAAACATTAAGTGTTTATGAGAAGGAGAAAAAATATTATGGTGCGATTTCGTACATATGCAAATTTTGACTTTATATGTAGAATTATATGTAGAAATTTTCTTGTTTTTCTAGAAATGGGACAAAAATTTATTCGAAACATCGAGAAATTCGACTCATAAAAATTCGAATTATAAAATGTTAATAAATAACGTTAAATAACAAAATAATTCGGGACTTTGTGAATAGTTCGAAACATTGAGAAATTCGACCCATTGAAGTTCGACTCATCGAAGTTCTACTGTAGTTACATTCAAATTTACTCATAGAAGACCAATTAGGTGGTGTTTATGATTATAGTTAAACGCATTCCGCATAAGATGTTGCATAAAAATGCAGGCCTCTATTACAAACGTATTGTCTTGAATTAACAAATGCATTTTGATAATGTTCAATTTAGTTTTTTCCATTATAAAACATGATTATTCTTTTAAAAAAGAAAATTAAAGAGGATACAATAAAATATCATGATAAGATGATCGAGCGCATAAAACATACTGAATGCCTGGGAATCTTCGCCCCTGTACGTCTTTTGCCCTTTTACGGCATGGATGGTATATGTATCCGTGCTTTAATTATTTAGCTTGACATTTTCGTGATCCTTCTTGATCATTTTAATCTGCTCAATGCTCGACATTGCCCAGGTATGCAGTAAGAAATATGTAGAACTGCACAATATATAAATTATTCGCATCATAAATATGAATAGGATTGAACATAAAGCTGAGGAATATGATATTGGATTCGTTATATTAACAATGAATTATTCACATTGTAAAAATGATATCCTGTGGATTTATAAATCGTAGAACCTCTGGAATTGTATATGTTTTGCAACTTATTACAGATTGACATAGGTGATATTTCCGACAGAAAAGAGCTACGTGAGAGATTGAAATGTAGATCGTTTGATTGGTACATCAATGCAATATATCCAGAACTGTATGTTCCAACAGGATGCAAGGCAACAGGACATGTAAGCTGGCTTAAAATATGTATAATATAATCACAGCATAGATTTATGAAGTAATAAAAAATATCTATAATATCTGTATATCAACTAAATCTGAAGTACTTGTGAATCGTCTACTAAGTGACAAATGTGATCGCAATAATATCCCTGTATATTATCATAATACAAATTTAAATCTCAAGACGATATCGTTTCTGTCAATTAGACTTCATCAGTGAGCTCCAACTGAAAAGTATGACAAATGTATCATACGCCAATAAAAGTATAGCCGAAATCCGTCTAAGAGTAATCATGACTATCTTAGCGACAATTTTCGAATTTTATTAACAGTGCCAAATATTACTTTAGTATAAGATGAACAGCTGGTTAAAACCAGGTACATAATACGGGGACTAGTGGCAACGACCTAGTGGTTATAAATATTATAAACATAATACCAAAGTTATAATGCTCAAGACGATATCGTTTCTGTCAATTAGACTTCATCAGTTGTGCTCCAATTTGAAAAGTATGTGTATTTTCTAAAGATAAAGTGGTATCATACAAGGCCAAATAATATATCTTAAAGTATAGCCGAAATCCGTCTAAGAGTAACCACTGTAAAAAAATGACTATCTTAGCTTTAGACAATTTTCGAATTTAAATTTAAAAGGCCAAATATTACTTTTAACAGTGCCAAATATTACTTTAGGTTATAAAGATGAACCCCTCGGGGACTGGTACACCAAGTACCAGGTACTAAGTTTAATGTATACCCTCGGTTGGACCAATTTGAAACGGTATATTTTCCACCATAAGTGGCAACAAGACTAAAAGTATAGCCGAAATCCGTCTGAGTAACCACTGTAAAAAAATTATAAATAGACAATTTTCGAATTTATAAACATGCCAAATATTACAAAGTTATAAGATGCTACCGAAAGACGGGATATCGTTTCTGTCAGCATGGCAACGACTGGTTATAAATATTCATCATAATACCAAAGTTATAATTGAGCTGTCAATTAGACTTCATCAGTTGAGCTCCAATTTGAAAAGTATGTGTATTTTCTAAAGATAAAGTGGTATCATACAAGGCCAAATAATATATCTAAAAGTATAGCCGAAATCCGTCTAAGAGTAACCACTGTAAAAAAAAATGACTACCTTAGCTTTAGACAATTTTCGAATTTAAATAGGGTTAACAGTGCCAAATATTACTTTAGTATAAAGATGAACAGCTGGTACCGAAATACCGGGTACTAAGTTTATGTATACCCTCGGGGACTCAAACGGTCCACCAGCAGTGGCAACGACCTATAACTTACACATGGTGTTTTATCCCATTATAACTTACACATGGTGTTTATGTCGTCCGAATGATCTGATATGCAGGATTATACTCAGCGTATGATCGTTTCATTCAAAGCTGAATATTAGGAATCTACTTTTAAGACACCATTTTGCAAAAATGAATAATAAGTTTTCTTTGTTTGCCATAACCATGTATCATTCTTAGATATTAATTAAATTACTTATCTGAAATTAGTTGTGGAGTCGTATGTTAAATAGGAATGGATCCTCGTGATTTGATTTGATGTAAATTGCTGACTCGGCATAGGATTTATATGTCTCAATGACAACAATGAATCCAACCTTATTATGGATTATGCAGAAATCTGTGTTATCTTAAATTTGCTGTCTTTTGTATTAAGAGACAGATATTTGGAAAGAACGGAAGATGGACAGGTAGACTGGGAGAGAGAGAGAGAGAGAGAGAGAGAGAGAGAGAGAGAGAGAGAGAGAGAGAGAGAGAGAGAGAGAGAGAGAGAGAGAGAGAGAGAGAGAGAGAGAGAGACATGGTCATCATGAGAAAGAAATCCTTAAAGATATGTCAGCGTGAAGATAATGACAGGTATACATGTATCTGTTAATGTTTGTTTTGCAGATAGAAAGTTATACGGGATATTACTGTATTGATTCACCTACCTACAGTTACATGTATAACAGACCAGCGCCCGTGAAGTTATGTGGCGACACAGTTTTGATTCAGGTATATATATTTTTTTACAAAGTATGCCTGACTGAATCCATTCAGATGGCTATTATTCATTTAATACATTTTAATGTGCATGGTTTCTGAGTGCAAATTGTCATAATCGTCTCGACATGATGATCTAATTATAAAAGTGAAAACCAGGTATGTACATAATTACTGGATTGGAATATAATTGTTTCATCCCAGATGACATGTACAGCACGGCAACGTTTTCATTTAGTAAAAATACAATATTATATAGGTGTCGAAATTTTTTTCCCTTCTTTTTTCTTTTCTGTGTGTGTTAAGGTAATTTATTTACAGTGGGATAACATGTGCTTAAATGTCTATCTATCTGTGTATCTGTTTGTCTGTCTGTCTGTCTGTCTATCTATCTATCTATCTATCTATCTATCATCTGTCCGTCTGTCTGTATGTCCATCCATCTATCTATCTATCTATCAATCAATCTATCTATCTATCTATCTATCTATCTTTCTATCTATCTATCTATCTATCTATCTGTCTGTCTGTCTGTCTGTCTATCTATCTATGTATCTATCTGTCTGTCTATCTGTCTATATGTTTGTCTGTCTGTCTGTCCGCCAGTTTAATTGTAATTATTCAATGCGTATTTCACTAAAATGAAATACTACAACAGACAACATATAAAGGAAAATATATGTATAAATCATTTGCGATCAAGAAAATCATTAAGCATACTGATATCTTTTTTATGGCACAATAATTAACGATTTTTTCTTTGGAAACCATTTTCTAAACAATAATTCACGGCAGAATTTTAAAAATTGCTGTTTCACTGAATTTCACAGATGTGCGCACTATTTTTAGGTTACCTGAGCCGAAGACTCAAGTTTCCTATTGCTGTCGTCTTCGTCCGTCGGCGTCAGTCGTCCATCGACTGTCGTCCGTAAACCTTTATGTTTTGAACTTAAACTATAAAACTACAGAAGGGATTTCAATGAAACTTCACAGGAATATTCAGTACACGACCCTCACCAATTATTGTTATTTTTCGGGCCGGTTTGATATCCAGGCTGGCTGCCACATTAGCCATCTTACAAGACCTATTTTGAACTCCAGTTCTGCTGATGGGATTTCAATGAAACATCATTGAAATGTGCAGTAACCTTTTGGGAAAATAGTGTTGTTATTTTTTGTTTCAATCGGTCAAATGTGAAGGTCTCTGGTGGCTATCTTAAAAATCTACTTTTAGAAAAAATTCCCAAATCTTATAAATATCTCCAAAAGGGTTGAGTTTTTGCATTTACACATGAGGAACAAAGTTGTAGGCAATTACATGAGGATTATTTTGATGCATGTTTCTGGGTCATGAGGTCAAAGGACACAGACCTAAAAATAGAAAATTTGCATGTTTGACTTATTTACTAAACTACCAAGCAGATCATAATTATTCAGATTTGATATAAATGGTCCTATTGTGATGCAGACCATTTTTTGCTACTTTTCGGAGCGATCTGAAATCCAAGATGACCTTCATGGAAGCCATTTTCAAAATCCTAATTTGAACTTACACTCCATTTCTTTTGAATTAGAGTTCAATGAAATTTGATAGGAATATGTAGTAGTGGAGTACAAAGTGTTATTTTTTGTTTCAGTCTGTCAAATGTGGATGTCTCTGGCGACCATCTTTAAAATCTTTTTTTTTTAGAAAAACCTAAAATTTTCAAATATTTCATTGAAACATAATTGAAGTGATTTACAAGAAACTCAACAGCCAGTAATTCAATTACATTAGTTTTACTTTGTTATTTTGATTATGTGTTGTATATAGTATATATAGGGTGTTTCAGAAAACATGTCCTGACTTTACTGTTCATTAAAATATTATAAGCTACATATTAAACTAAGGGATATATCATATTAAAGAGTGTTTCATAACAATTTTGTTCGAATATAACTTTAAATACATACACATTAAATATTATTAAGTCAGGCATATTCTAAACCATACACATTTTGGAAATTTACTAGTTGAACGTCATCTTTCGTTACGTATTCCAAATGTCCACCTTTTTTCTCTATCACTAACTGTAACCCACCCACGAAGTATCGGGTCATATTTTCACGTATATCCATGGAATTCTTACAATTCTATCCTTATTACCTGTTTTAAGTCATCAAGCTAAATTTGAGCATGTTGGGTATATTTAAATATAATTTAATATTAAAATGAAGGGTCTTCCTCAAGTTCTTGTCAACCACTTTTGTAATAAAATAATGCTAATTTATGATGATGTCATCAATGACGTCATAAAATAAGTTCTGACCCCATAGGTTTTATGTTTAAATGATCATAAATTCTCAATTAAATTCTTCTTCTAATGAACTTCCAAATTTTATAAAAGTTGTGAAGACAAATGAAAGGAATATTGTGCCTTGGTCGAAGGCCATCGGAACTTTCTATAAAGGCATATGCATTTGAAATCTGAAGATACTGACCTCATAGATCATTATTTTTTGTTGAACTTTCAGCATAGATGACAGTTTTTTAGTTCACAGAAGTATTTCTCACGTTGAGTCATGCTGTCTGTGACCTATTGTGTCTGCTTTCGTCTGTTGTGCGTTGTTCACTTTAACATTTTCAAGAACCACAAATCACATTTCAATCAAACATGAAAACGTGGTAAGAAAAACAATCCATGAAATGCTACACAACGTTTCCAAACAAAAAAGCTCCAGCTCTTTTTACGAGCGAAATGCGAATAACATATTGTTATTACCATTTTCTAAGGTGACCGTCAAGACCCTTTGGACCTCTTGTTCTTTCATTATACATGTGCATTTTCTAAATATATTATGTTACTATCAACTTAAAAAGTACCATTCACTGAATCGATGTTTTGTTGAATTATTGTTTTACATTCTGCCTATAATTGTTCAGTTATTTGCCAATATATAGATGTTACCAGCTTTAAGTCAAGTGTCTCAACTTTTGACCGGTGCAAAAAAAAAAAAAAAAAAAAAAAAAAAAAAAAAAAAAAAAAAAAAAAATGAAAAAAAACCGCCAGTGCAGTGAACAATATTTTTCATGCAACGGTTAACATAACACGGAGTCTCATTGCCTTTCACATTGCATTTCAGAGAATAGATTGTATTTGTTTAATATTCATTTTAGACATTTATGCGACACATTTCAGCACTGGACTCTGACCAAAGAAAATACAATCAGACGGGATGAAGGATGCCTCGCATATGATGGACAGAACTCTTTGTTGGTGAAACCGTGTGTTCCACATGGTATATTCTTACAATGGAGCTATAAACAGGTAACCAATCATGAATATTAATTTCAAATGATGTTTTCCGCCACACTTAACAATTTTTCAGTCATGTGTTGTCGGCCTGTTTTAGTGAAGGAGTTGATGACCAAGTTACAACGTACCCGGGAAAAGACCATCGGTTTTCCGCAAGTAAACTGGCAAATCTTCTCTTAAAATCAGATTAGGTTTAAGAGGGCTCAGACTTGTGCTTACAAGAAGTGAGAGACTTCATGGTTGAAAGCGTGATGCTCTAACCCCCGGCCACGGAGCTCCCCCTAACTCATCATGGAGATAGATGTGAAGTAGCATTGATGATTCACTTTTAATGACTGCATAGGAGGCATACATGTATTTATTCATAGGGGACACAATACATTTACAATATTTATAACATACCTTTTTATCATATTCATGTCTGATATGAATTACTGGAACCGGTTATTTAGCGTAAAGCCGTCTTTAAAGAGAACTAAAAATACAATTTCTTTATCTGTGGAAACCGAATTACAGTTGAGCCTCACCTAGGCGACCACCCCACATATAAGACCATAACTATTCAGTTTCTGTAGAATTTCTGAATGTATATAAGAATTATAACAGACACTTACTCGGGAGACTGCCTCGGTTATCATAACTCGTTGACGCAGGAGTGAGGTGGTCGTAATAACGAGGTTCCACTCTACTTTTATATCTTTCGTTTCAGGATGATACTATACAAAGTTTTGTCAATAATGTGTGCTTGGAAATAACGGAGGACAAATCTAATGTTCTTGTGAGGCCATGTAACAGAGGAATCAATCAGAAATGGAAATGGCAACGTCGAACGTTAAATATAATAACAGATTAATGGTATACATTAATTTGTAAGATTAAACTAACAAAGTAAATATACGACTTCTGAATTATTCTTATAATAAGTATCTAAATTATTTAGTGCATTACGTGTTATCATCTTGGATATGATTAGTTAGAATACATGCTATCTAATCAGAGCAGTATCAACATTCTCTTGACAACAGTGGTGGAGGAGGTGTAAACGTGACAAGGGACACTGTTCACAAATTATCAGTTTTCAAGCTGGCATATCACTGCTGTTGTTAGAGCTAAATGCTGTAGATGGTTTTCTATAAGTAGTGTTTTTCGAGAGGTATCAATCTTTGGCGGCCTTGTTATAGATTCTTCTTTAAGCAACGAAATCGGATTACATAGTATTAGTAAAAAGGGCATCAACACTTCTGCTGAAATTAATTGTTTAGATAAATGACACATGAAAAAGATATGTCTGTTCAAAATACAGAACCATTTTTACTCAAGATTTCTTCATTTAATTTGATCAATGTATTACGGACAATAAGTATGCCACAACATAATATGGCCGCCAAAGGGAAATAATTTCATCGGGTTCAAAACAGGAGATTGACACTTTTTGTACGAGCTTTTCCTGTGCGGACCATTATCAAATAGTGTTATATGGAGAGGTGTCGTCCTCCCCTCGTTTACCTGTCCAGAAAAACTGTAGGAGGACAAGTCCTTCGCCTTCGGAAAAGGGGTCAAATACATTTATTAATATTATTATTATTATTATTATTATTAATAAATATATATATATATATATATATATATATATATATATATATATATATATATATATATATATATATATATATATATATATATATATACATACAGGTAGATAGATAGATAGTTAGTTAGTTAGATAGATAGGTAGACAGACAGGCATATAGACAGGTAGACAGACAAATAGATAGATAGACACAGAGACACACACACACAGACAAACAGATAAAATGTAAATATAACAATACCTTTATTTGTTAAAAAAAGAATTTATTTGACTACAAACTAAATGTATGGTTGAAAAATTGTTAATGTCAAAAGTTCAAAAATGGTCATTTGATTAAAATTACTAGCTCAACACTACTATGGATACATTTATTAACCAATGTAGGTGTTTTCTATGTACAAATTGACACCAACAACATGAAGTGTAATCACCACTGGTAACTTTGTATGACGTCATAGTAATCTCAACAGGTGAAAGTCAATTTCAGGAGGCAACAATAGTTTATCTGTGAAGGCATTGGAACTTATGTTTTTTAACTTCGTAGGAAATTTACAGAACTTTGTCACGTTGAGACAGGCATTGAACATTTGTATATACAAAAAACTGAACCAGCTCTGATTTAAGCATTGTGGGAAAATGAGTTGCAGTATAGATGCTCAGTCAGTGGTTTGCTCTATAAATATATCTGCAGACTTACCCAGAAACACCAATATGTCTGTCCTCGATATTGATAAAGTTATGATTGAAATAAAAATCAGAACTACTTTTACTAACTGCCCCAACGGTTTACCTACAGTATATTAAAATATATTGAACAGATACCACGAAACCTGACCATATGCATACACACTACAGGGTTTCATTCAGTAATGCGTAACTTTATAATGACGCATTTTGCTACGGGGAATTCATTTCCTTAATTCGGGGCATTTTAAACTTTTGAAGCACACCCGTCTAATTACAAAAATTACTGAAATTAGTGAATAGTAAAATAGTTTCAAAGTTTTAAACAAATTTTCCGTATTTTAGTGGCCGACGAAACGACTTCAAAATTTGAGGATAGACCTGAGAATGTCGAGTCTTTAAAAGGTTTTTGTATTTTCTTAGAGGGTCAAAACCTAATAGTCTACCGAAATTCCCACTGTGGAGTAGCCTATTGTTGTATTTATTAATTCTCCCATTTCGTCCCATCCCAAGCCAGTTAGATATGACTTTACTATGTCGATTTGATATTGTACTAAGTCCCAAAATCCCGTCGTTTTTACTCTTTTCCTGTCTCGTTTTGTATCTCCCGTTTATATCTCTTTTTGTGTGCCGTCTCTTTTTATTTCTCCGTGTCTTATATTTATTACCAGCATCATGTTGTCCTTCTTTGTTAGAGGCATCAAACTTTTTGTGATATTGTGTTTTGCTTTGTTGTGATTTTATTTTGTTTCGCCCTTTCTTTATATTACTTTCATTGCTGTCGCTTGACGAAGAGGAAGAAGACGAAGTCGAGCTACTTGAAGACGCGTCGTCTGCATTTTTGTCTTCTGAGCTTTGTGATGAGCTTTCGTCTTTTGTGTCAACTCCATCTTCATTACTATCGGATTCACTGCTTGATTCGTCGTCGTCCACCGAGTCTTTCTCTTCATCCTCAATGCCATCTTTTCCATTTCCTTCCGCGTCTTTATCGGTTTCGGTTTCACCTTTCGAGAAACTTCCGCCATTGTTATGGTTACCAATGCTATTGTCAGTTGATTTCCCATACTTGTTGGTACCTTTAACCTTGTATAAGGTACGCAAGAGTTCGTTGTTTACCTTGTCTATTTTCTTTTGTGGCATGGCGGACTTTATAAAATTTTTCAATATCTGTAGCACTTTGGATTTCACTTTTGCGTATACGTTTGAAGCAAAATCTTGGTTTTGAGAAAGTTCTTTCCGCACAGCGCCTAATGACTTTCGTTTATCTTTAGACAAATTAGCTAAATTAAAAAGATTTTTCTTGAAATTAAGTTTGCCCTTGTTTATTGCTTGATGGTTGTCAAGAATACCGTTGTTATACGTCTGTGAATTTTCTTTCATTTTATTGGACAGATTCATATTTGAAAGTTGTTGAATATGATTGTTCAGTTTTGCATTCTGTCTAGCATTTACGTCCATATTGTAGTCCAATGTACTGAACACATGACTATTTGTAAAAGCGGGCAGAATGTTCTTGACAGTGTGAATATGTCGTCCCTGATGTTCAAACGGGTGTGGATTTTGGTAGGGAGGAGTATTGAAGTGTTTCTGGGTAAATGAGTTAAAATTGTTTTTGTCAATTAGATTCGCCATTGGTATATGCATAAATACATTTTGCGGTTCAAACATGGCGTGCTTAAAGACAGGACGTTGTTGGTTTACTTTAGTTTGTCCACGAAACAAAGGTTTTATAGCAATGGAGGCACCAACTTTGTTCGGACGAGATGGACGAATATCGGGAATGGAGTGCATGATATCTTCCTTTGGATAAACAGGGTTTATCTTCATGGGAACATTTTTATTTATACTTTTAAGATCGAATGTTCTACTTTGTTGATTTCTAACATGATTTAACCAAGGCACTGATAATTCTGGAATGTCTTCATGTTTTCTATTTGAGGGAAGCATGTCTAAATGTTTTGCAACGGAATCTATGGATGGAATCTCAAGAGGCATTGACATGGTACTATCCTGTAATACAGGGTTTTCTGGGAATGCTGGAAGTCCGATGTCCGAAATACCCGGCCCAGGTAAATGGAAAATCATTTCTGTCGCCGACTTCAGTTCCGGTAATTTTCCTTTGATATTTTGTCCAGATTTCGACTGATGTGGCATGTCCGTCTGTGGAAACGATGGACATATCCCATTTTGAAAGCAGTCGATCCAGTTGAGTTTTTGATAAGACGGTGCAACTTGGACAAGGAAAACAATCTAAAAAATAAAATCAATTTTTTTCTAATATTAAAGATATACAGGCTCTTATTGTGATGAAAACATATCCCGCAATTAGATCAAAACTTTGATTGTAAAGGCTAAAAAGATATATCGCCGTTGAAACTTTTAACATGTCATGCATATATTACTAGAATGAATGAAATAGGCAGACGATTGGTATTCCTGCCATCCAGGTAAGAATACAAATGTTTACTTACCCATTGTTCACTTTTGATTTCTAGTCACAAATATGACATTATAACAAGATTTTTTCAACCCTGGATTTTGTTTAAAAATATAAAAATCTTAAATATCAAAGTATAAAATTTCAGGATGTCCAGGATACATATACCAATCTCGTGAATCACGGACAAAAACGAACCTTTGGAAATCCACAGGTTGGATCAGGTTCCATGGAGAAATATGCATCCCCTGTTGACCGGTGACACCCGTCGTGACATTTTGTTTGTATAAAACGTTAAATATTTGAAACTTTTCATACAATCAAGCTTGTATGCCATTATAACAAGGATATGCTATATGTTATCTTAAATTCATGCTTTTAAAAATAATTGCATCACTATTTATATCTTATAATGTCATGTTAATATAGCAACAGTAATTATAAAATTTGTCAGATGTCATTGAGAATGTAAAGGACAATGTATTATAAAAATGATAAAGAAACCGTTTATACTGTCCAAATGTTCATCAGTGATGAAGTAATGAGTGAAACTGACATATATGTGTCAGGAAGTCTTTGATCTTTCTGTCTATTCATTGAATGTAAGCATACAAAAGTAAAGCGTTGTGAAAGGAACATGTCGATGTAAATGAGACAGATTAACTCGTACTTTTACTCGTAAATATAAATTTTTATGAAATATGCAGATGCCGTCACGTAAAATGAAAATCTACTGAGATTTTTTTCTTTAGTATATAAAACGCCTATTTAAAAACGCCCATTTCGACAATAACACGTGAGGTGTTAGTTAGCAAATTTCGACCAAAACTTAGATTACATTTAGAAACTGTGAATAGACAGTGTTATGGTAGTAATAATTCAATTCACAATAATGTGTCTTCTTCAGAATACTCAACAAAATATAGATTAAGATAAAGACCTTAGGAGTAATTGGCAGGTTTCCAAAGACGTTATACCCACAAGTATCTTAATGTTAATATGGATCATGAAATGGATTCAGGGATTTAAGATCTAGGGTGGAGACAAAATGACCATTTAATCATTATATTCTTAGTCTTGGAAAATCATCTCTACATCTACAAATTGCAAAGATAATGTGAATACACTGAATACTTTTTGAAAAGAGCATAAGTTCCTAAGAATATAATAAAAAAAAGGAAACAAACTGGCGTTACCTCGTAACGATATGTGATATATTAACTTAAAACCTGATCACCAATATTAACTGTAAACATCACCACCTGTATAGCATTGTCATATTCACGATATGTGAGACATTAACTATTTTTCGGCATCAGTTGATAATACTATACTAAGTGATGTTTGATAAAATAGTGCATTGTTTAAATGTCTTTAGTCCTAAACACTAATTTACTAGTAGTCATCTTCTTACAGAGCTTACTCTTAGACGGATTTGACAATACACTCTGTATTTGACATTGTCTCATAACAGTATTCTCTTTCGATTTGTTTAGTTTTGCATGAATGTTTTCTCTTAAAGTGAAATATCACCAGGTGAAGTGTCGCAGTTTGTGATATGCGCTATGGACTGAAGCCACTGCAGTGAGTGTTCTTTAAAGTACCATCTTCTACCGTAACACGAAAACTCAGTTTTGAATTTGAGTCTCATCCGAAAACTTCATGACTCACTTCATATGTCTAGCGATTGTTGATGGAACAGTCTTTTTTAAGTATTTGGAAAGGCCATCTACCAAGAATCGAACCCTTGCACTTTTGAGTAAGACGCTCTACCAACAGACCACAATAAGCGATATTTTTCTATCGAAGCGATATATCTATTGAAATTCAAATTCAACTGATGAAGTCCTTTCGACAGAAACGATCGTGTAGAACATTTATTTTGACCACATTTAGTAAAATCTGTTAGTCTGGTATTATGTTTATAATATTTAAAGCATGTTGTTTGATATCCACCATAAAATGATAAAAGTCAAACAATTCTTTGGATGCGATAATTTACTAACCATGTTACTTCAAGTTTTAATACGGTCGCTATAGGGATCTTGTTAAACAAAACGAAGCCCTTCTCAGGAATATAAGATAGTATTCTGGAGCACGACCACAGACACTGCGCCATTCGAACTTAGGCCCCCTACCCATCCCAGATTCTGCACTCCACCCGTCACCACACTGGTTCTGGGGTGGGGGTCAGGGAGAATGATGTAACGTCCATGTACTTTGGTGGGCAGCTCGTATAAGGGGTCATCCGCGATGAGAACGAGATCTTCTCCTTCTCCCGGGTCACGCCTCTCGTCTCTGGCAGCTGGTGAGACGTCCGCAGGGGGGCCAGACCGGATCTCTTCCGCTCACTTTCAGCCCAATGGGTACCTGCATATTTTGGTTCTGGTTTCACCGGGTTGCGTGCTGAGGGGATGGACTCTCGAGGCCCTAGAGCCCTCACCTGCGCCATCAGGTGCGCCAGGCCGGGGCGTGAGTGGCTGCCCCCGTTTCTCTGGCTCCTCTTGCTCCCCGCTCATCAGATCCACAGTATGCTTCCAGTTGGTCTCGGGTCATTCGTACGCCTCCAAGCCCTCCAGTGAGGTGCTGCACGTACTGCTCATTCTCTCTCCTCTGCACTCCCTCCTGGCCCAGAGGATGGCACAGAGCAGGCCAAATCGCAACTTCAGTCGCTGTGCACTTGGATCCCATGACTGGGATGCCCCCGGCGACGTGGGTTTTGGCCGACAGTGACTCCCTTTCGCCAATCACATATAAAAGATACTAATGACAATTTCACCGAACGTGACCTTTTCACTGAACTCGAGAGGTTTCAATGCAACATTTGCGACGTGTTTTGCATGCTGACAGAGGACGCTGGCTCCTTCAGGACACGTGATCCTATCCCCGTTTGGGATTCGCAGTTGTTTTTCATGTTGAGACCATTTGCAAATCTAATTGTTTCGTTTTCTAATGGACTTCAGTTTCGATTATCCATTGGCACTTGATCATTTTCCTCTATTTTAGACCGTTGGTATGTAAAGATGAAACAGGTTACTTCGCTTATTTCATTTTAAGCTACCAGATATCCTTTACTCATGTATTTACTATGCATTATCGTTACGTCATTTAGATATATTGTGACACCTACACACTGTTTTGTATAAAATTAATATCACGTTGAGATGGCTGTTTGGTCAAATTTCGGATTGTCTCTTACAATTTCGAAAACATACCAATATTTTGTAGTGTCAATATCTTCCTGTATTGTCACGATATATATTGCCACTTTACGATATAGTTACCTTGACGTGGTAAATGTTACTTTTGTTGACACGAAAGGGAAATTATCGTGACCAAACGAGATTATTGTTTTAGATAGTTATATAGCAGAGAGAAATATGATACTACATATCATATTCGGATAATATAACTTTAATTTATTATCACATTCCCACATATCATATCTAGAGTATGTTTCGATATATATATATATATATATATATATATATATTTTACTCAAACGATTAACTTTTGTGTTTTAGTAGGTCTATTACGATTTGTTTGCAGTTGTTTATATCATACAGAAAGAATAGTGTTTAAAACATGCACCGTTTTCTGTATATATTACTGTTGCTTCTGTTTCTGGATAATTATGATATCGGGGTCCAAAGTCACCAAATTTACTCAATACTCAAGCTCAACTTTTATTTCATTATTTTGACTATATAATCGTTTGTAAATCGTTTGGGTTTGAGTGATTAGGAAACATATTATTTGTCATCATCCACACATAAATTTTTGCATCACACTTGCGATTTTCCTGTAAAAATGAGTAAATACGTTGAAGTACGGTACTCATAATTTGAGTACATACTCAAGAATTTTTTTAATATTTTTGAAGTTTTCTGCCACTGATAAAACAAATTTGATCATTATTTACAATTATATGCCGTCAATATACAAACATGTCCAGTTACAGAATAATTTTTGAATATTTTTACCCTAAAATCATGAAAAGTTAGTTGACATGGAGTACTGAGTGCATTTGGTGACTTGGGGCCCGGGATATTCGTTTTTTTATTTTTTTTTACATTCCGCCAAACATTTTTCAATTATATATCGAGATGTAATTAGCTTTAGGTGAGATGTCATAAATTTTGACCTAGGCTATGGACGAGTATGTAGTGAGAGTTATTTTACGTGCCACGTCTGCCGTGACATGGGACGTCTGTTTTAAGTCTCATAAGGAAGACACGTGCTCACTTTGTATCCTGATGGTTTGACAAAGGAACTACATTTTTAAAGTCTTGGTATTACCCGATATCGCTGGGTTATTTGTCAATATTTGTGAGATTACCTTTGTAGTGACGATTCCAGTTTCCCAGTTTTCCGATTCTACCTCTTACAAAATATAATTTTAAATTGATGGGCATGTTTTGAGGTCAGAATAAAAAACGAAAATATTGTTTGCTACTGTATCCGTTATGTAAAAGCACAGGTTAATAAAATTGATATATTTTACATGTATTTCATAATCACTGTATAATTGCAGATGGTATGGAGCATTGTCAAAAAGCATTGGAAATATTTCCAATTGTAAAACTACTTTTAAGAGGTGTGAAGGGCATTTTAAATATATAGGCTTTAACGATAACTTTGTACATATAATCTTCCTTTCTTGATGATAATTAGATTAAAAAGATATAATCATTATGAATACAATTGCCAAAATCTGATAAATAACAGTCTAAATTTGTTAGAAGATCCAGTTAAAGTACAGGGTACACATACCAAACTAAGATTCACATATAAATTAAATGATATATAAGTCTAAACTCGTAAAGTATATACAAATTACACCTATATCTAAATCAAAAGAATTATTAAGTAATAAATAGAAAAAATGCTTTTATTTTGAACAATCAAAAGTGTAAAAAAAGTTTTTAAAATAGTACTTACTATCCAAGTTTGAAGAGACCCCATCATTTCAGATCAGCGTGACTAAATGTATGTAGGGTAGTACCGAACGAGACTGACACAGTTCCCTAAACGCTACAGCGAGGTTCACCTTTGGGACATAATTTTTTGTCATTTGTAATCCAAACGTTTGACAATGCTTAATTAGCATGAAGTACAATGGTTCTATAATCTATTGCTTGCCTGTTATATTTTTATGTAGGTGAAGGACAAACAAATTGTAAAACAATTTGATAACCTTCCTTTCGTTTTGTTGTCACGACTAAATGAGACTTTACAAGATCTGTATTAAATTGTTGAATGTTATTTTCTTTGATTTCAAAGCACATAATCAGTGATGCATCATAAATCAAGACATCGCTGTAATGTGCATCTCCAATAAAAAGAAATACTTCTATAACACATGTTGCGGTCTACTATACCTTTTAAGTGGTTTTGTTGTTCCGTTGGAAAGTAACAAAATGACAAAGTTACATAATTTCATTAGAAGATAGCTGTATGATAAAAGTATATAAATAAAACTCTCTCTCTCTCTCTCTCTCTCTCTCTCTCTCTCTCTGTCTCTGTCTCTGTCTCTCTCTGTCTGTCTGTCTGTCTGTCTCTGTCTCTCTCTCTCTCTCTCTCTCTCTCTCTCTCTCTCTCTCTCTCTCTCTCTCTCTCTCTCTCTCTCTCTCTCTCTCTCTCTCTCTCTCTCTCTCTCTTTTTCAGGAACCCAATCTGAATATGATGCGTTCTGTCGACCATTTACATACATACTGTAGCCCACTGTACCGAACACATGACTATTTGTAAAATCGGTCTCTCTCTCTCTCTCTCTCTCTCTCTCTCTCTCTCTCTCTCTCTCTCTCTCTCTCCCTCTCTCTCTCTCTCTCTCTCTCTCTCTCTCTCTCTCTCTCTCTCTCTCTCTCTTCTCTCTCTCTCTCTCTCTCTCTCTCTCTCTCTCTCTCTCCTCTCTCTCTCTCTCTCTCTCTCTCTCAGGAACCTAAACTGTTCAACCTCTTTCTTGTTATTGGAGACACATGGATCCACAAACAGTTAATTTTTTTAGTAACAAATATGCACTCGTTATAGAAAATATATAAAAGCAAGGAAATTTGTAATTCATGTTATATCGCCAATATTGTCTCAGGATATTCCTTTAAAAAATTTTAATCTTTCTACATTTATGTGCTGATGCGACTTTATATTAATAACAAAAAGAAATTTTATATTTATTTACATAAAAAATTGGCAACGTAATAATATCAGTCGCTACACAGAGGAAAGACAGTTTTATAAAAATAATGTGTACTTGCAAAACATTTTCACTCATCATCATCATCATCATCATCATCATCATCATCATCATCAGTATCATCATCATTTTATTATCATTTTACCATGACACCTATCATTTTATACGACCAGGTTTATATATCGGAAGATTCGATATTAACTGCATGTTTGTACTAAGTTAACACTGAAATAAAATAAAATTTGTAATGACGGGAAATCACGAAAAGTTGCTATTAACGCACAATTTTCTTTAATGATGTACGTGCGTATACCACGAGCAATAATACACGTTATCTAATGCAATTTTCGTGATGAAATTCCAGGCGATGAATATTTTAAAATGCTTCATTTAATAGTAGAAGTATCGTTAAATATACCCTCTCATTATTTAATTTATCTTCCTAATCTTTGCTTAATTACTACGTCACATAAAAACATAATTACAGTGAAAAACTGACTTTTATATCATTAGCAATTTTTAACGACGAAATTATCATCATTACAAATAAGATATTCTGAGAGATAATTCTTCGTGAGAACATATCAGTAATCCTGCGGAGAAAATGTCCACTTCGAGGAAAAATTCCCATTCCGACACATGCCCAAAATGAGTAAACATTTTATTCAGCATATCACTTCTATAATCTCATGTTCGTCAAATGAATTGTATACTTGAATGTAATGTTAATTTTGAACATAATTTTAAACGTCTTTCTGTGTTTTATTTATCAGAATAGTATATACCTGGCGATGTCCACGTGTCTCTGTAAATTAATTTGAACATTAGATAATATGTAATAACACGTTCAATATTTAGAATCTAAAACATTTTGTCCAACAAAACTTTAAAATTCAATATATCAAATAACGTGTTCGAAGTTTTACATTTTGATGGGGTTGATAAATCAGAATTGCTAGAAATTAGATGTAGTTCATATAACCGCAGGCCAAGGAGTGTTCGAATGTTTTACAATATTTAGTTCGAAATGTATAATAACTCAGCATTCATTACCTTAAAAACGTGTAGCGAAAAACAAAACATAAAAACATGAAGCTACTAGTACAATGTCATTTTAATTTGATTTATCACTGAAACACAATAGGACATAAATAAATATAATTAATTAAATATAAAATATGTACGATTGTCTTTTTATGTACGCAATTCAATAGATATAAACTATGAAATAGAAAACGATTATTGTAGCTGCCACTGTACATTCATACAGAGAAAGAGAGAGAAAGGAATAGAAAATATAACATGCACCATCCATCCAACGTATCAACTGTTCATACATACTTTCATTCATATTTGAATGCAAATACAATACGAGCGCACTCAAACCAAAGAAGGTTCAAGGGAATATAAATATTTAATTTCAATATTAAGAATGATAAAAAAGTGAACTTTCTCACAAAATGATATTTCGATTGATCACTACCTAATATTGAACGTTTGAATGAATATTCATGGTAATAGTCTAATTATGACATTAGGAGTGTTAGCAATGAGGAGACAGACGAGTCTGAATAATATGTGTTATACGCCACACTTGACAATGTTTCAGTTAAATCATGGCGACCAGTTTTAAAGGTGAAGGAGAGAATTTCCAGGTTACAATTTACCCTGGAATAGTACCCCGACCTTCCCGATCTTCCACAAGTAAACGGACCAACTTTCTTATATCAGCCGAGGTTCCAGTGGGGCTCGATTAAGTGCTGACAATAGGTGAGACTTCGTGGATTAAAGTGCGATGCTAACACACACACACACACACACACACACACACACACACACACACACACACACACACACACAAAGACAGAGAGAGAGAGAGAGAGAGAGAGAGAGAGAGAGAGAGAGAGAGAGAGAGAGAGAGAGAGAGAGAGAGAGAGAGAGAGAGAGAGGATTTGTCATGTATACACAATAGGTAATACTAGTTTGATGCATGTTAACCACTTAACTTGATATTCAACATAGAAATAATTCACATTTTCAAAATGGCTCACAATATGTGAAAATACAAATATAACAATATTAATTAGACAACGGCCAATAGTGAGTATTCATTTGTTTCAGCTATATCAGAAAAACGAACTCAAAATACTTTCACAAACAAATCTACAACGATATACTGAAATATATTTACATACTAAAGACATAGAAGTATATCAGTATAGAGGATAATGCATGTCTGTGAACATGATACTCGGTAAGGCAACCATACTAGAATATTACAATTCTATAAGAGATCTATTACTTTTCTACCATTTTTGTTAATAGAACCTTAAACTGCATTGCTGGTTTCTTTTGACACTTTGTTGCATATATGTGCACATATACAATGCATATAGATGACAATCCCCACAGATGACATACCACAAGTTTTGATTGCTGCTATAGACGCATTTCAATGCTGTCAAAATTCTCAGAGGTATCATGTCAACCGTGACACAGCACCTAGTCTCATATAAATGTCTCGTGGTAATTTTCGAATCCTAGTGCTCAGGAGCCAACCTACAAAATGATCAATATAGAGAGACCTCTTTTTTCTTTCCATGTAAACGTTTATTTTGTAGAAATAAGATTGTCCTATGAAACTGTTTACACCTTTCTCCTGTATCTTATACCATTACTTAGATATAAACAAATGTCTTGACAACTGTAGTCAGTATATGAAAATGCATAACGACAAAGCGTGACGCTTCAATAAATGATCGCTGTAATATCGGCAATATTTTGTGTAAAGGGCAAATCATACGAATAAACAGATAAATAAACAATACGATACCAATCTATCGTTATGTTGCTGGTGAAATATTGATAAAATATTACACACAAAAGTAAAGCTACTTATAAAATGTCACGGGAATAATTTGTAACATAGCCACATCATGCCATTCAATATTTGTCTGTACACAAAGATGTAGCTGAGCTAGATGCTCCATATATAAGTTTCCATAGTTTTATGTATGCAGCTAAAGACCAAAGAGGACCCCGGTTATCCATGTCAACCGCTTGAAGTAATACTTCGATATATTTCTTCTTTTTTAGTGTCTGTAGTAACACCATTTGTATAAACGACTATGCCCTGCTGTAGGACGCCGGAAAATATCATCTTAATCGTTGATCAACGATAATTGTCAGTTTGATTTTTTATCATTGATTGAGATTCCTCCTCACTTTCATTCAGTCGCCTTGCGAAATCATTGTTACAAACAAACACCCTATGATTTTGTAACGACATATTATGATCTCCGCCATTGCATTGACTGTATGTTACCAATTCTCTGCTGCAATGTCCGTTCTGATTGTGATTTTCTTTTGAGTCACCAGAATTGGTAGTTGATGCTAGTGATCCACCGCGTGCACGTGATGTGTATGACGTCACCGTGTAATGTGTTGGTCGCCTCTTTAGACCACGTCCACGTGAGAGCTTATATCGCCTCCATTTTTTCCTAATTTCTGACTGAACCTGTAAGACAAACGAAGACTATCAACTACCAATTTCTTATCATTGAAAACTACACTTTGGTATAATAATAAGATATTTTGTTTTCTGTAATGATTACAAAAAAAATAGTATACAAGCATAACCAAATAGCCTTGAATACGACACTTTTCTCTGCATAGGCTTTGCATAGGGATTATATGATAATGAATATTATTTAACAAAATTCGTAGAAAAAATAAAATTTAAACCCTCTAAACGCAATTTTGAGTATCCATGGACTCAGTAATTATATGGTATGCAAATAAACAAAATTAATCACAACAAAAACGACAAAAAAAACAACAACGACAACAACAACATTAATTATAATACATGTAATAATACTGATAATACAAACCTCTCCATTGAAGAAACAGAAGATAAGTGCAACGATAAACCCCTGAAAGAAAACAAAATCATATACAATAAACATATAGGAAGTCAATTTACAAAGTTATGTATGGCATCGTTTTATTTTTCTGTTTGTTTATGTTTCGCCACGCGCATTAACAAAAAGGTACATTTATATGAAGAGGTCAACAGCTATAGATGGCTACAGAGTTTGAATCGTTCTAGACTTTCCGTCCCTGTGTGATAGGGGACCTTAATTTGAACCCTTATCAGTTTGATTCGTTACCTTATATGCTGATGATGAACCATTTCTCTGGAGCAGTCACAACTCTTAAGAAAGCAGCTGGTAGGTATAACATAATACCGGGAATCGAACCCAAAACTCATCGTTACAATCAGCATAGGCCATGCACAAAAAGAGGGGAGATAACTCCATCGTCAAACTCGACAAATACGATTCGACATCGATAAGGGAGATAACTCCTGGTCACAATCGATATAGACACTTTAAAACACGTCACTCAACAATTTATACTACTCTATAGCTGGTATTACTAATAACACAGTTATCGGTGAATAATTAAGAAAATTCATGGATGTAGTTATGGAGAAATCGGTGTTTTGAACTTGAAATTTGCCATTTTACTT
Organism: Atrina japonica; assembly: GCA_030159075.1. Lineage (NCBI taxonomy): Eukaryota > Metazoa > Mollusca > Bivalvia > Pterioida > Pinnidae > Atrina > Atrina japonica. Next base: position 496,124 of record BROG01000467.1, on the reverse strand, counting down.
GAAGAAGGTCACGGCCACTCCCAAGGATTATTGTAACTAGGACCTTTCCTCCGCAATAAAGATTGGCCGCCAACGTATTACTGCAAAATGTAAAAATATGTAATTGAACGGCAAAGAAATAGCTTAAACGCATATTCAAGTATATTATAACAATTACCTGTATAGAATTGAAAAACATTTCAAAATAAAGCTTGACAAGTTCTGCTTTCTCATTCACTTTGTCTGGTAATCCAATAAAAACGATGTAATGGACGCCAAATAATGGAATAAGAACAAGTGTAGACTTGGCTAGTTTCCTGAAATAAAGACAAAGGGAATGGTTATATAGATAAAGGAAGCCATCACTTATATTGTTAAAACATCGAAATGTAACTATGCAAACTTATTTGTGTGCACAATGCTTTCTGAACCCAATACTTTTGAAGATATTTGTACATTAACGACGTTTTACATTTATATGACAAACAAAATTACAACTTATGAGAGTGACACTGTGAGGAAAATATTTGCAATACATGTGTTTGTAAATATATTGATTTCATTTTACATCTTATCAAATATATCTACTGAAAAATACAACTGCAGACAGTATAAAAAGCAAAACATTTAGGGAATTATCCCGATAATAAAAATAATAAAGAACAAGATCTACAAACACTCGTAAACAATTTATTTCTACAGATTAAAGATTTGACACAAATGAAATTAAACTACTACCGAACCACCAGCTGACGTGTACAACTGTAATAAACTGAAGCATCTAAATACATATATGCTTGTTTGTGTAACTATAATGTGTTACTGAATTACCGTACAGTGCCGTAGTTATAACAACAATTGTTAGTTGTGTGTTAGTGTATTAGCAGTGCTGTTAAAACATCAATAAGAATCAATATGTATGGCACACCACAATCACATTACTGGACTACATCAGTTTTTCGCAGATAAACCTAGCTTTTCTATAATTAAACTTAGTTTTTCGCAGATAAACCTAGCTTTTCTATAATTAAACTTAGTTTTTCGCAGATAAACCTAGCTTTTCTATAATTAAACCTAGTTTTTCGCAGTGAAACCTAGTTTTTTTCTCTAGTGAAGCCTAGATTTTATTTAGTTAATGAGAGTTTCAATAAAAACTTGTTTGAACTTGAAAAAAAAATAGGTTTGATTTCTTAATCGAATGTTGGCGTCGCAATTTGATTTAACATGAGAAAATATTACTCAATGTTATTTTGATGCAATTATACACAGTTTGTCTCAGTTAAAGCTAGTTTTTCTCCAATTAATGTGAATTTATCTGTATGTTTAACTGGAGAAAAACTAGCTTTAATTGTTAATCATTAATGTGATTTTGGCATGCCACACGTAAGTCCATAAAAATCAAGAGCAAATTATATCCCTATTTTTAAAATGTAGATAAACTCTTTTGACCACCAAGTATTTTTAGATTTGAGACGGAAAATTACAAATGTATCCAATCGTTCAGCGCAATGGTATTTCAAACGTAAATCAAATATTTACATGATATGACATTTACCACTCCTAGTGGACTCTCTCTGGAGTCTCCGACGCTATACATACACCCAGTAGTTGATATTACTTTACCAACTTATTTATTATTGATACAAAACAATATATCATATGAATACTCAAAAGCTAATTTAACTAACTTTTCCTCTGATCAGTTGGTATATACATATATATGCGTCGAGCTCAACCGATGAAGTTTTGTTGACAGAATGGATCGTCTTGGGCAAATGTTTGGCCTTTTTGCTATCCTATAATTTTAGTATTATATTTATGATATGTATGATAATCAGAATGGTTTAAGATTTTGCCTTCACATCGCTTCATACCTAGACATTTTACTTAATATAGACACAGACGGGAAATTGGCACCTAAGGTATACGACAAACGGCTTTCCCATCGTAAATTTTCCACATTTGAGTAGTAATATCCCTCAGTCACCCGCAGATGGAGTTTATATTTCACAAATGATCCAATATGCCAGGGCGTGTACAGCATATGAAGATTTCATATACAGAGGTAAACTACTCACTGACAAATTTTTGACACAGGGATATCCAAAACCGCGTTTAATGTCAACGTTCCGCAAATTTTATGGTCGGTATAATAGCCTTGTTTGCGATTATTATGTTTCACTAAGTGAAATGTTGAGTTGCCTTTTCGTTGGCGGTTGTTGAGACGTCTGTACCAATTGTGACGAGGATTCAATCCTCACGTATTTCATTAGATTTGACTGTGGACTCACGGTGGGTGTGACCGGTCGATAAGGGATGCTTACTCCTCCATGGCACCTGATCCCACCTCTTGGTTTCCAGAGGTCCGTTTTTGTCCATTTTTACCGGATTTGTATCTATGTCCTGAATATTCTATTGATATATAATTTGGTATCTGAGATTTTTATATATGCTACAAATTATGACCGATATTGTCAAATCAGATCCATGATGACAGGATATCAATTTTTTGCAGCAGTGTAAAATACAATCCACAAGTATGCAACTCCCGAATGAATATGGACACAAAAAACATTTTTCATTTATATGGAGAGGTCAATGGATGTAGGGCGTATCTACAAGGGATCTTGGTTTTTTAAAAACGTATCCAAATAACCTGTATCTTGCAGGTCGCTTGCCGAGGTCTTGGCAAATGGAAGTGGCAATCTTTACTTAAAACGCCTTCGCTATATACCGATACCGGAACCTAAATCCGGGACCTTCCGCTTGCGAAACGAACATACTTACTTAGCAACTGTGATTATTGTTCGAATATTGTAAACGTGAGCGAGCAGTATTGTTCACGTGATATGTGACATTACGTTACTGTTTCTGTATCAATGACGTTATGACATTTTAAGATCAGGTAGATTGAAGCAATAAAATTTTTAGGTGTTTCGATCGAATCTTTACAGAGATATGAAAATGGAATAACATCGAAATAGATTTAGAAAACCATATTTGGTAATGAAATGCCAATACACAAATTCGTTTGAAAATAAACTGAAAGGGTATTTACCGGGAATACATATGTAATCAGAGTGTGACCCCCATATAAACAAGCCGAAGTATTCGTTACAGAAACTTATCATATTTTGCTTATGATATATCGGTAGATCATTCGCTTTCTTCCTAGTTCTGAAACGCGAAGTATATTTAAAAAAAATTTAGCTATGAAAATATTAATTTTTTTTTACAGAAAATACGGCTCCAAGGACATACAATGGTACTGTTATTATCAGTTAGTATGATTTATATAGCATAAATAAAGGAAAGATAAAAATCTTCATGCAATCAAATCAGCTACACAAAGTGTGATTTAGGAAGCAGATATTAGTGTTTCAAATGTTGATGTACTTATCAAAATGCATTCCTGAAATAATAAGATGTGAAATAATAAAATGTGAGAAAAATTCAAATATCGGTTGTAGTGTATCAATACTTTTTAAATGAATTATCATTAACATGCAAATGCGGTAATTAATTGATTAATTCTGTGTTGGAGATTTTCATAGGGGAAATCTCAAAAAACAATTATATATTTAAAATACTTTGATAAGAATATAATGTAGAAAAAACTGTGTTTTAAAGCATTTGGAATTACAAAAATTAATCAACGTCAAAGTGACAGTGATGGTGTCATTTGAACTCTGTGTCAAGATGAGCATATTAATAACAGCGAAAATCTCATGACGAGAAATAAAGAGACAAAGCCTGAGGGATAGAGAGAATGAAAGAGGAAGAGCGAGATAGACAGTGAAAGATAAAGAGAGTAAAAGAGAAAAAACACGGTGTGAGAGAAAGAGAAAGAGAGTAATAGAGAAAGACAGTGAAACGAGAGAGAGAGAGAGAGAGAGAGAGAGAGAGAGAGAGAGAGAGAGAGAGAGAGAGAGAGAGAGAGAGAGAGAGAGAGAGAGATAAGGTGAGAGATGGAAATAGAGAGTTGTAGGTATTGTTTTAACCCGGTCTGTTAGTAATGTGTATTTATAAAACCCTGTGCCTGACAAATTATTATATAAATATTATAAAATCTGAAATATCACTTTTACTATGATGCATCTAAGTGAAATGATCAACAGAGGCACTAATTATTACACTGCTAATAATAATAATAATAATAATAATGATAATGTTTTAAGGAAGTTATTTTTATGTTCCATTTAAAATAGTTATGATCTCATACATACTTCTATCAAAATAGTGTAAGTAATTATCGTTAGTATAATAATTGTGCACATTGGAATTTTGATATAATTTATCAAATAAGACAAAAGAAATTCTACAGTAATTTTTTGTAAAAAATATTAAAATTTAAAAGTAAGGTACGTTTTCAATTGATGAACCCAATGGCGGCATACATGTATTAGGATTTTGTATCCAGTCTTTCAGCTATACACGTTAATACATGCATCATGTCACAGTTGTAGGGGATAAAAGGAATAGGCACATGATAAAGTGTCATAGAGAACATGATGCGCCGAGACAATAAAAAAGAAAATACAATTATTTTGATACTTACTGATACCTGAATTTTCTTGTTTCATGAGAGTTGAAAGCATTTAGTTTTGTAAACAAAACTCTGATGATATTGATAAAAATCCCAAAATTCACCTGGCAAATAAATGTAAAACATTGTTACGATCCTAACTACATATGAATTTATCAATAAATGTCAAAACTTGGAAGTGATCAGAGTAGTCCAAAATGACTGATGGATTTTATCTATGTTCATCATAACAAGGAGAATGTTCAAAAGGTATGTACTCATTTAACAGTACATGTATAAGAAATAGCTACACAAAACACAAGGCAAAATTTTGATGGCGGCAGTGAAGTACAGACAGACAGTTCTTTATACATAAACAGATCTATCACTGACGATGAGACAAAACTTATTTGTTTTGGGAATAAGGAAGAAATAGCAAGTGAGAAAAGCTTTTAAAAATGTCATCTTATCTATGGTGGCTGATTTGTGCTATGTCAACTTTTCGTTATTTCGGGGCGAAAAGACTACAGAACGAAAAGAAAACAAAACGAAAGACAGAAAATTGAGACGAAAAGACGACAAAATAACGCGCAAATTAGCGACTTACATTTGTTGTCTTTTCGCCTGGCGTTTTGTCGTCTTTTCACCCCGCAAATTTACGAATTTATTGTCGTCTTTTCACCTCGCAAATTTGCGACCATAAAATGTCGTCTTTTTGTCTTGTCGTCTTTTCGCCCCGCAAACAGAAAAACGCATACCGGACAGAATGGATATTTCAGAGAGAAATAATGAATATTATTTATTGTTATTAGAATATTTGTGTCATAAATGATAAAAGATTTATTTGAATTAAATATTTAGGTTAATTATAGTTTTAAATTAGTTCATTACTTGAGATTTCCTAGATACCGATAGCTAAAATAACAATATTAAAAAATGTAATATTGTTTTTGAATTTTTGAAAATTTAATATATTCTTTCTGTTCGATTATACATGTAGGTAGTAAAAGTCAATGACAGTAAACAATAAAATAAAGATTAAGATATGTATATATAATTAAAGAATAACTAACTTTTTCCAGAAATGTTTTCTTATTATTGAATACCTCTTCAAATAAATTTTGATTTAATTTACCAGATTTTGACCTATTCTGTGGACTAACACCTATGTAGAAAAAAAGCCACTTTATAGATCAGTTATTACGCACTGAGTAGACTAATAGAAAAAGGACACCCCCATAGTAGGTCACTTTATGACTCAATTTTTACGGACCACACTGCCTTAAAGAAAAAAACACATCACTCTGGGGTAGGTCACAATATAGCTTAATTATTACGGACTGAGCCGACTTATAGGAAAAAGGACACTACCCTGGGGTAGCCACTTTATAGCTTAATTATTACAGACTAGACTGACACGGCACAAATAAGCCATCATACTTATCAGTGTTAGTCAGCACAGGTTTATGTCTCGCATTAGTCTAAGTTTAATTTAGTTATAAAATATGTAACTTTATGAATATATGACAAAATTAGAAATTTTACTCTTTAAAACTATGTTGTCTTTCCCTGGTAAATTATAACCAGGTTATTTTCCCTTTAAAACTGGACACCAATTATGATTAGAATGTTGTAACTTTGACACTAGTGAAACAAAGTAAACGATACAACGGATACCTAATTACTTGATATACAAACAAAATGCAAAAACTCATTTACTGAAAAATGAACTCGAACTATTGACCTCTGATTGCAAATCCATTTTACAAAGATTCCAAGCACAATCTCTTCTTTATATAATAATGAACTTAGTACTCTCCTCTTATAATCAAGTGTTTTGAAGATTAGTGTTAAACCGTTTAATAATAATTCCATTTAAAAGATTTAACAGAAAAACGTTTTAGTAATCCCAACATTTATTTTGTGACTTCAATAATTTTAACTTTTGTGAGGTTATTGTTAATTGATTAAATAATGTAATAATGTTATATTTGATACAAATCAATTGAAATTAATTGTACATAACCAGTAGCATATATATATATATATATATATATATATATATATATATATATATATATATAATATATATATATATATATATATATATATATATATATATATATATATAAAATCCTACTTACGACAATAGAAATTACGATTGGACATCTCATTATCCAGAAAAAGCCAGCTGTTGGATGCGTATTCCAGCATCTAAAAACAATTCAAGAAAGACAACCCTCTTAATTAATATTCCACACAGTTGTTCGTTGGTGTCTGTTGTGTGAATACAGAGCGGGCGTATGATTCTATACTATTATTAAGATGTCCCTCTTTTAGACAACAGAGATTGGGAAGAAGGGAAACTTAATTTATCTTTATAAAACATTTCAATTCCAATAAAATCTGCTACATAGTATTAAACATTTTCAAATGGCAGTTTGCTTATAATCGATTTCAATTAATGGTTTACAATAATGAAAAAAGCACACATGGTTTAAATTCAATTACCAGACGCGTCTGATTTTAAAAACAATAGTGAGAATTTGCTTTTAAGAACATCGAACAACTTACAACACATCTTCCACAGTCGCGCGCACAATAACCCATGGTACAACAAAGAGAATTGGTGATGCTGAAATATAACAAATATGTAATGTGGCATCATATAACAATATCAACACCTTTGTTAATGTCTAAAGAATGTTTATTCATTTTTCTCTCCCAAACTTAAATGGTCATTAAGTGTGTTTTTAAAGTCATTTTTAATACTTATATTGATATACAATAACAAAAAAGATGGCATTAAACTCTTATATTCCTATATATTTAGTGAAAATTGAGTAAGAAACCCATTTCTGTCAATTATTCATGACTTTTGTTTTGTCTTCTTTTTATAAACTTTTAACTTTGGTATTGTTAATAATATTCTAACTGCTAGGTTATTGCCACTGCTAGTGGGCAGTTTGAGTCCCCGAGGGAATAATAAACTAGGTACCTGGGTCCGGCATCATAAAACTTGGGAACTTACTTAAGTCTGAGAAAATTCTCAAATTGGCCTGCTTAGCCAATCAGATTTCAGAATTAGCCAAACTTGAGTAACCTTTTTAGACTTAAGTAATTCGTAAGTTTTATGGTGCTGGGCCCTGGTATTTCTTATTTTATACTTAAATAATATTTTGCTAAGATAACACCATTTAAATTCGAAACTTCTAAAAGCTAGCTTATTCATTTTTAAAAATTGGTACTCTTAAACAGATTTGACAATACATATAGATTTACTAGTTGGCCTTGTATGATACCACTTTTTATCTAAAACATACATGTGTGTCATATTCGATTTAAATTGATGAAGTCTTATTGTTTCAGCCTCTGTTATAAAACTATAATTATGGTATTATCTATTTATAACGTTACAGAAACTTACCCCATCCAAATAGAACAAAGCGTTTGATTCCACTCTTCTCTGAAAATGTCGTGAAGGAAATCAGAGTGTGAAGGTAAAGTCCTTCAACTAAAATCCACATATAATTTGCTCCCAGGAAATAGTAAAATAGGGTGAAAAATAATTTACACTGCCAGTGCTGAAATGTAACGAGATATCCTATTGACATTATCTTTGTATTATAAAAATAAAGTTCCAATTTATGCCTGAAACTGAATTTTGCGATACACTCCATTGAAGTTAGACAGCTCATAGAACATTGTTCTAAAATATCATTTCATCATTAATTTTCGAAAAGGTTAGTGATTAATACTTTTAATATAACGAGCTTATATTTTATCTCATTCTCAATAGCATGATATAGCTCACTTAATTGGGTGACTGCAAATCAAACTTTCCCATCATTATTTGTGAATCGCAATAGCAATATAAAAATCTCAGAAACCAAAGTATAAATCAATAGAATGTCCAGGAAATAGATACAAATCCGATAAAAATGGACAAACACGGATATCTGGAAACCATAAGGTGGGATCAGGTGCAATGGTGGAGTAAGCATCCCCTGTCAACTGGTAACACCCATCGTGAGTCCACAGTCAAGTCCAATGAAATACGTGAGGATATAAAAATTTCAGATACCAAAGTATAAATCAATAGGATGTCCAGGACATAGAT
>BROG01000467.1:430000-482500 GCA_030159075.1 Atrina japonica | reverse complement strand
TATCATCATCACCGACATCATCATCATCGTCGTTGTCGTCACTATTGTCATCAGAATCATCCTCGTCACTATCATAATTATCGTCGTCTCATTATCGTTATCATTATAATCATGATAATCACCTTTGTTATTCTCATAATAATAATCATCGTATTAATAATAATAATAATTATAATAATAATAATAATAATAATAATAATAATAATAATAATAATAATATAAATAATAATAACAATAATAATAATAGTAACAATAATAGTATTAATAATAATAATCATCATCATCATCATTATAATCATCATCATCATCATCATCACCATTGCAATAAAAATATCATCACCATCAGTATCAGCAAAACCATCTTTATCATTGAAAAAATTGATTATTAGCTTAGATATATTACGTTTTCCTCCCACTTTAAACTTTATTATTGTGTTATGGTTATATGTTATTGTCGAACAGAAATATGAAAACATTTAATGTAGAAATTGAAATTAATTAAACAGTATTAATAGCCCCAATAGTACAGAGTTGTTGATGTATTTTACTCTGTAACCTTAAGTACAATTAAATTATCAGCATTTAAGAATCAACAAATATAAAAAGTATTTTACAAGAAAACATTGATGAATATCAAACAGATATCAGGAATGTTGAGTTTTCTTATTTCGATTCCTACTATGAATTGAACGAAACATTATGTAAAATATTTTGTTTTCTTGTAACTTTGTTTGAAAATAGCATTAATTTTGTGACAGAAAATGCATAATTTGTCTAGCAAAACCTTGATAAGTGTTAACATATATACTAAAGTGCTACCAATCACGAAATAAGTGAAAGGAAATGTTTGCAAACAATGCTATTCTGGAATTTCTAGAGGTTGAAAAAGGTAGTTGTGGAAGTTTGAGCGTCATCGCCCAACAAATAACAACATCTGTGACGTCATAGTTAAATGCAGACCAAATATAGGGTGTAAAACATCCAATGACAGTATATGCAGATTAATAACTGATTCCCTGATAGGTTACACTCGTTCGGGCGTCATATTCAATATTTACCTAACACAGGGTCCAAAATATCCAATGACAGAATATATGGAATAAATAACTGCTCTCCTGAAAGGTTATAATCGTTGGGACATCATATTCAAATATATATCAAACACAGGGTTTAAAGCACCTACTGTCAGTATTTACGTTTAACAATCACTTTCCCGATAAACTACAAACTCCGTGACGTCAAAGTCAAATTTTTATCAAACACAGAGTGAAAAGCACCTACTGACAATATAGACGATTTAAGAATCACTCATCCGATAGATTACAGCCTCTGTGACGTCATAATCAATTTCAAAATAAACTTTTAATGTGAAACACTTAGTCACAGCACAGACGGTTTAATAACCACTTCTCTGTTACAATCTTTTTGACGTCATGGTCAGATCAAACACTTAATGTGAAACCCTTAGTCACAGCACAGTCAGTTTAATTACCACTGTCCTGATAGGTTACAATTTCTTTGACGTCAGTCAAATTTCTACCAAACACAGGACGTAAATTAGCTTAGGGTGAAATGTAACCACTGGATCTTTGCCACTGCTGGTGGACAGTTTGAGCAGCCGAGGGAATACATAAACCTGTCCCAGTTATTTAGGTGACAGACAATTATTTCATACTAAGATAATGTTTTGTATGGATAGTACCGTTTAAATTCTAATCTCCTTAAAAGTTAAGATAGAAATCTGTATACAGTGGTTATTATTAAATTGTTTTCGTTTGGTTTGTTTTGTTATGTTTTATTGGTTTTTCTCTTTTTTTTTATTGTTGTTTAACGTCCCACTTAAGAATTTTTCACTCATATGGAGTTTCAAATTTTGGCCTATTCTCGGCACTTACTGCCATTGAGCAGTGAGAACCTTTAACGTGACGACACATACTTTGACACGGGACCTCGGCTTTTACTGTCTAATCCTATGGGCAGGAAACCAACCTGCCACCGCCTGGACTCAAACTCACGACCAAGAGTCGAGCGCGTTGCCAACTGAGCCAAGTCGGCTCGTTATTCTTAAATGGATGTCGGAATACATTTATTTTTAATTCGAGTTCCGCTAATGACGCATTCGGTTTTGTCGTGTTGTTTGTACAAATGTAATGTTAGTTTTATGTTTACAATAACCAAAAGCATTGTGCAGTATTTGAAAATAGAGGTTTTGTAGAATAACTTTTAGCTTATGTTAAAGTTTTCGCATTTGCTGTTGACGTTCTAAATAAAAAACTGTTATTACAAACAAAACTGTATGGAATACATAAAACCATCATATTAATATTACCTGACAGAAAATACCACGACTCCATCATTGAACGGAATGCAAATATCATTTATATCAAGCACGGAGCAAATCGAATGCAATGTACAATCATTTTTGTGATTTTGTAATGAGAAATAGGTAATCAAAAACTGATAAATACCGCAATTAGTTTAGGGATTTCCTCTACGTCTGTGACTTGCACGCAGTTCCGGTAATCGGACCAGGTCGTGTTGAGTTCGGGATGGATGTACCAACTTCCGTTTTCTGTGCAGGTGCGCGAGGCATATTCTGAAACATATTTTTTATTCAAATTGACATAGTGTTTGACATAGACACTGATGACTAAAGCGAATAAGGGCAGTGTTTAACCCTTTTCATCCCTACAAACTACAATAGGCCGATCTGAACAATATAAAAGATAATACCATCTAAAATGTAGGGGTGAAAGGATTCAAATATATTGATAACTCCATACTGACATTGAGGCATCTCAATACACAGAGAAAGGCAGATGGAACATGAAATGACAGTATTAATTGCTTTTAATGCATTTCTTTATTGATTCTTTACTTAGTTCTTAATTTTCCTTCTTTTCACTTCATTGTTTTCCATACCATTTTGTACAGTTTGTGAACTGTGAAATTATGCAGTATATAAGGAACGAAGGCTGACCTTACGTTGAAAGATTAACTAAATTTCACATTTACTACAGCATTGTTAAACTTGCTGTATTACTCAAAGGATTTATGTTGGTTAACATAAATCATATAATATTGAATTGAAGTACACATACGTCGCTCAAAGTAGCATTGGTAACATAAAGTTTTATTTATGTTGATCTGGCAGCACGCGTGTACAGAATATTATGCAATCAGCATTTCATTTCGTATGTTTCTTTCCATTTACCAGGAGGTTTTCGCCTATACTCAGCGTGGATCTAATTCTGGTGGTTTACACAAATCATTGGGGGTAAACAATAGATATACCAAAACATTTTATCATTTATATAAAACCATAATAATCACAGACACCCAAATTATTAATATTCGGGAAGTTTAGGGGACAAAATTGTTGAAGATTGGAATATATATATGTATAATTAAATAGCTTCAGCGTCTTTATATCAAGTAATTATTTTCTACAAAATTTATGAAAATTGAAATTGGAAATCCGTGAACGAGAATTTTTAACAAAACATATACCCAAATGTGAAAAAAAACAGGAAACACACTCAAAATGCAGAAATTTTCTACCCCTGACATTTGTCAAGTGAAAGACGACAATACCATGATTGATAATTGATATTTACAAAAATTTGTGAATTCAGTGTGTGTTTACTGTGTTTTCGCATAACCATATTTCCCTTTAGAATGTATTGATTTTTATTGGAATTATTTCATACACCCCAAATTTTCAAATAATGGTTTCATCGTCAGATATTACATACTGGCTCTTTTAGACGGTATTTACTCACCTAAAGTGTCAAAGCCATTGAGATAATTGGGACATGGTATAACTGCAGTCTCCCCAGCGGCTGTGTATGGCCAACAGGCCAATGAATCCCACGTTGCTTCACAGAACGTACCTAATTAAAAATCAACATATACATATAAAGTAAATTGCCTATTACATATGTTTATTTCTTATTCAATCAAATTTTAAAAATCTAAGGAATATAGTATCTTCCTCATGAATAACTGTCTCCATCTTCAACCTTCCTTGTACGAGTATCTCTTGAACAGACCCTGATTGCAATTCAGATACACACAGTATACCTTTCTGTTTTACGATCTACTGAGACGCATTTGTTTCCTGACGAAATTATGTCGGGGGGTATTTTTCCCGTTTATACAATATGCAATAAGTGTTTTATTGTGCCATTTGTAAATAAAATTAGCAGGTTACAGAATAAATGATAACTAGACGCATGATTGATTAAGATTTATCTAATAGATCTACTTAAAGCAAGATAAATAACAAATGTAAGACAACAAACGAATAAACCAATCAGAACTTGAGGATGCAAACATTTGAATGTATGTAAACAGTTCATTTACCAGATCATATAACACAATAAAAGGTATATAGCTTCATGTGATATTTGATGACAAAAATAAATATATCTTTTTACTTCTGTCTAAAAGACAATGAAACAAGAAAGTTATAATGGGAATGGTTATCATTGTTTAACTATTACATAATGGTATATGCAATTAATTTTAGCATATCAAAACATCACATGAAAACCCCACGTCATAAAATTGTTCAACATTTTCTTCGAAGCAGAAAATGCATACAAACGTAAAAGCACGGCGTACAGCTTGTTAACATCCTAGGGTATAGACAGAGGAGTTCCAACCGGGTATAACAGTACCTACACCTGTCCAATGTGAGAGAAAATACGTACCATTTGTAGGAACCGGTGTTTTTATAATGTACTTCAGACATTCTATGGAGGCATTATCCAGCATCCGATCCTGATCTTCCAATGAAATAAACACAATACCCTGAAATGGTTTTAAATTTTATATGAGAGATGATCTCTATTTGAATGTTGCTGTACGCTACACATCACAATTTCAGTCAAATGGTGGAGACTAGATTTCAGTGATGAAGGAGAGAACCCCGGTACAATGTACCCGGGAACCGGAAAAAGGTCCCCGGTCTTCCGCAAGTACACTGGCAAACTTTCTCACAAAAGCAGTTCAGGCTAAAGCAAGACTAGAACCCACGCTGAAAGGAAATTCTTTTGTTTAAAACACTTGTTAACGGAGGTCTTCTCCCGATGAATACGGCTATGGTAGAAATACAAGATGTTTGTTTATTGTTGTTGAACGTCACACTCAAGAATATATTTTACTCCATACGAAACTTTCATTTCTTTTGACAGAGAAACTGACCCAAAAAGATGTGCTTTTATGAACATCAAATTGCCATACACTAAAATAGAATACAACAAGGTATTGGCAGTAAAATGAAATAGTACAAATTACTTTATAAGTCGTTTATTGACATTTCTAAATGGATAAAAAGATGTGCTACGTAAGCTATTCCCAGTGACATTTCGGGTAAACATGACATGCTACAGTTATATAACTTTTCTATGTACATTGTTGCTATACAGAGCCGTCTTTATCTAGAAGTGCATATAATTATTGTGCTCCATGCTATCACTGTTATGTAGAGTCATAAACATGTTATGTCTTCTTCGGCTTTAAATTTCATTGGGAAGTTAATCAATTTCACTTTCTTCTACGAGCACATGACAACAAAACTGTTACGACCTCATGTGTAACCAGATTCGAACATGAAAATCTCCGCTTTTGGGATAAAAGTTCTCTTATAGCTCTACAAAAATAAACTGATACATGTTTTTCACCGATTCACATAACTTGGCGGGGCGAGGCAACCTTTTGACTACCATACGGTCGATTTAACACACAAGTTGTGGTTGAAACGGGATTCACGGGAAAAGCAGGAGCGATTACTATTGTCAGTGTTATTAAGCGCATTACCTTAAAGCTTCAGTAATGCATGGAGTTATAATTTATCTGTACCTGGTTGGATAAGAGGCAATATTGCTTTGATTTTTCCAGAATTTTTCCATTTTCTGTTTGTAGACCTTGACCACCATAAACATAAAAAAGATCTGCGCCATTAATACATTTATAATTAGAATTATTTTATGATCTTCATCTTCGTTGTTCAAATACACGAACGGATGATATTTGTGATATCAAAAACTATATATGTATTGGAAAGATTTGAATTCATAAATTATCAATCAAGCTAAGTTTACTTACCGCTTTTGCTTGTGAACCTAGAGTTATCAACAAGAACAGGAGAAACAGAACGCTGCTTATCCTTCGTTTAGTTATCATTTTCAACAAACTTGGTTAGACATCCAAATATCTGGATTTTCTTTGTTCAAACATGGTTAAATCTGACGAAGAAATAAACGTGTGTATAACAGCGGTCACAAAATGCAATAAACAGATTTCTTCATTAAATATGTACATTTTAATTCATACCTAACATAAAATATAATATTTCAAAAACATTTTCATTCATTCTGTAGAGGAAAAATTTGTACATACATTTGTATACAGTAATATTTTCTTCCTTATAAATATTACTTTTATAAATTCATAGGATTATGATGGTATTGCTGCCAATTTTCTTCGCTACGATGTTAACAACAATCAGAGACTAACTACTGTGTTATCATTATGCATGTCTATTTATGTCCTGACATTTCTTATTTGTATGACACGACACTCGTAAGTATAGCATATTAACCCACATGTCGAGCAACAACCTTTACCAATTTATACAAATGTATAGCTGAATCATTCAAACATATACTTATAAATATCATGACATTTAGTACGTAAATATCAAATTTCTTGATAAATCAGTGTTAGCAATTTATTTTTAAATTTTACTATGGTTATTTTGTATCTAAATACAGTAATAGTTCTTGACGATATAAAAACTGAATAACCAATTCGATGTCATAGACCCCGTGAACATATAAAATATTGTAACTAATGCATAGTGGGTGAAATATCTGATAAATTATAATAGAGAAAATAAGAAAAACAGCAAAATCAACTGTGTTGCAGGCCAACTCAATTTTTAGTTATTTTCAACGGTCGTCTACGTTTGGACTGTCATTGGCGTAGCGAGGTACTTTACAATAGGTGGGGAAGGGATCCTCAGACACCAGCACGTCAATGGCAGATCTTTTGTAGGAGAACCCAGGGCGGATCCCTCGTATTCAAAACTTATTCAAACGAATTCCAGTCTATATGATTTACAAAAACACACGAGTTTATTACAGATCGCTATTAATAGTTCGGTATTAGAGAAATCAGTGATATTTCATGCAAAGACTTCTTTTAAGTTAAAATGCTAAGATAGCAATGGAAGAAATTTTGTCAAAACAATATTTGGCAACTGCTTCGTCACTGACTGTATAATCCAGGTTTATATTTGTAGGGTACGGCAATGAAATCAACATGAGAAACATATACAATAGATTTTCAATAAATATTCTAATTTTCACCGAAACTTAGACATGTTATGTTTTAAATTGACATTGCTGCCTTGGTTTCTTTGTCGATCAAAGTACTGAAAGCATCCTAATTTTATAGAATGATGCTATATATAGTTTTATAACAGAAAAGTAAATTCTCAAATTTCTAGTTATGGTACAAGTTTTTAGATATTTCCTCCTTAATTGTATTTTTGTCCGACAGTTACTCAGAAATTGTTACAAACAGTGTGACTTTAGGGCATTGACTCCGATTACATTCTTGTTCTTATGAACTATTTATGGGAACTAATAATGGTTGCTGTAATTTTAGTGTAATAAAACAAAGCCAAATACTGTAGAGCAAAGCAGCCATTACTGTTCATTATTCCAATCTACAATAAACAATATGGGATTTATCTAGACTATATCTGTTCTTTTCGTAAGTGAAACAACAAGTTTCTGTAGTTAAGTTTGGTTTTATTTATTATGATGGTGTTTACACCATACGCAACACATCTATACAGTGGCGGACAGTTTTAATGATTGGAGGTTACTGTGAGGGATCCCCGGGGTACAACAAGGTAAACGTGCAACCTCCTCACAAAATAAGCTTATATTCCAGTGCGGTTACAGTGAAGGGATCGCCGGCGTACAACAAGGTTACTGGGCATCTTCCTCACAAAGTCAACATATATTCCAGTGGGGTTACTGTGAAGGGATCACCAGCGTACAAGAATATAACTGGGCAACTTTTTCACAAAATCAGTATATATATTTCAGTGGCTTTGCTGTGAAGAGATCGCCGGCGTACAATAAGGTAACTGGGTAACTTCGCACAAAGTCAACATATATTCCATTTGGGTTCGAACACATGCTGATAAGAGGTGATTGTTATTTAATGATTAGTCTGAACATACAGAAACATGGCTGCAAAAATGATATCGAATGACTAATTGGTGTTTTTCTGTTTTATATAACACTTCTTTACACTTCGACATACGCAATACGTAGTATCACCAATATTGACCAGCAAATCGGTCAATGCAGTTTTGGAATGTACAAATTAGGGGATTTGGTTATAGACCATTACAAAGCTGTTAATTTTATGTTATGTTTATAACCTAAATCTATCATATGTTTATTTTATAAAGTGTGCAGTTATTTTCATTTTTTTTAAAAAATTCAAATGAATATCTTATGTTCAAACAGTAACTGTTTGATAAACATTAATATTATATTCATATAAAGCCGTCTTTTGGTTTTGTTACCTAAACAACTTTCGTATTTAGTCACGATTTTGTAGGCGAACATAAATGAAAACTATATATTAAAATACAAATTATAGATATAACACCAAATATTCTGAGGTTGAATGGGAATTAGGTTGAAACATATAAATTACCCTAATTTGTTCCCGATGACACATTTTGATAGCTATATACAAAACAACTAAAACTGCTTCCTAGACTTTGAAACTCTTTAATTGACAGAAATCTTTGGATCGCTAGCTGAACCCTTTCAGATAAGGAGTACTTTAGAGTAAACGCATCTTTAAATCATTCGGTAACAAATAGTTTTAATGCACACTAGAAGTGTAAAACAGACATGTTTCACTGACTGAAATGTTGAGTTAGCTTTCCGATGGAAGTGGAATCGTCTCTACCAATTGTTAAAAAAAATTCTTTCTTACTTAATCTGATTTGGTTTTGCCGGTGGACATAAGGTGAGAGTGACCTTTCGACAGGAAATTTTTCTCCTCCATGTACCTGGTATCACCTCTGGATTTTTCGATGGTCCGTGCCTGTCAAATGTTCACCAGATTTGAATAATGTCTTTCAGACCATTTAGCAGTTTATACTTTGGTATCTTCGATTATATAAGGCTTTATTATCATTTTGACTGCGTATACGTTAGTATAAAAACGGTTAGAAAGAAATATAATCATTCTATGGTGCGCATAAGGAAATAATTTCAATACATTTCAAGACGAAATTTTAAAAATGTATGTTTTATATTTAAAATTTTGATTCAGTAAGGTCTTTTAATCGTTTTTATTTGGTATTACAGTATGTATCTCTATGTGATGTCACAAGTCTCTGTTGTGTTGATGCAATCTCGCCCAATCCGACGAGCACAATAGCATTGCGTATACGGTATGTTAAACGTAATGTTTGATGTTCACTTCTCCGAGTAAGACTGACAGCTAAACTTATTCGATCACTGATATAATATAAAAATTTCAGATAACTGATAAAACAAAATTTGCATGTTAAATAATTAAAAAATTACAAGATCTAACTTTTATAAATCATCTACCAGGAATGAGAGCAAATTGAAATCTTTTTACTATCATCCCATTAAACCAAGATGGGAAAATTCGATCACGTGACTAAACTATGTATACATTGAACATGTGGATGGTGTTCGTTTTTGACTTCAATTTCAACGCGTTTTCCAATCCAAATAAATAGTGTTTTACATAATAATGAGAAACAACTATACCAATGAAACTTAGTTAAACTTTTATTAGACATGAAGAACAGTTTTAACGGTGTTAATTCTGGTAATGTGTATTATGCTACAGCTATTCCCTACTGTGTGTCGAAGTAAAACGGCCCGGCTCCTATGGGAGCTATTATCAAGCCGATGTTGTTTAAATTGCACACAAAAATAACTTCCAAAATGAAGAATTCTCTCTTGATGCTCTGCCTCAAAAACTGCACAGTAAAGACCGTGTAGGAAGCACGTGGATGGAATAACTATAGCCGCAAAGGGGTTTTGTAAGTGGCTGATTTAAAAATAAACATCATACCAAAGTTATAATGCAAAAAACGATCGTTTCTGCTAATAAGACTTCATCAATTGAGTTACAATTAAAAAAGCCTATATATAACATGTATGGGAAAGTAATTATATGGTTTTTAACATTCATATTGTTTTAGAATGGATATAATTTTGTTCATTTTATCCATTAATTTGCACGAAACCTAAATGTACACAAAATTTACTTCAGACGATAATCAGTGAAACACCATTCTTAATGACTTTGGGATAATGAAAATCCTTGTGTATGTGAATGCAACGTGACCGTGAGCCTTAAATTGTCCCTTTACGACTTTACAACATGTGATATCCGTTAATCACTAAAGTCTGGAACTAAATGTATTACCGTTTAAATACCATCTTCAATATTTCCTGCCTTTGCACTTATAAAGGTCAGCATTTTACTATCGGAAATCCTTTATCTTTTAAACGATTGATATTGACATCTACCGTCTAAGACTGACCTACTTGTAGTAACGATGTCAGTCTGGTGTTTTTGTATCTTTCAGGGCATTAGCTATCTTTTTACAAAAAACTATTTTCTACTGCTAAGATTAACGTGAAATAACAAAACAGAGATATATACATGCATGACAACTTTAAAATTCTATGTGTTTTGTGAAAAGTAATTGAAAAACCCCAGTTTGGCAGTGACTGGTTTGAAAAAGATCAATTCGACTTAACTATTTGTTTATGCATAAGACAATGAACCGGACCTTATATTCACAAAATATAGAGGAATATATTTTTTAAGCCTATACATATCTATTATTTGTTTTTGTACATCAATCTAAGTATTAAAAACAAAATACAGTTTTAGAGAAAACAGCTAATGCCCCTTTAATAAAATATTATTCGTCATATGACATGTTCTGTGACATTTTGTAAAACTAAAACTGTTTGTAGAACCGTCACAGGGTTACCATATTCTAATAAATGCTCATCTTTAATCCATTCTAATGACAGCCCCAGTAATTTCAATAACCAAATTGACGGCATTGCGAATATTAATGCGCTTGTATAGTTAGCTAGTCGTCTGTCATTTGGATTTTACAAATCCAAACACCGATTCATTGCCATATTAAGTAAAACGATATACTTAATGTTTTGTTTTGAAGCAATCAATTTTGAACATTGAAATCTGTTTTGATATAGTATGCAATTAATAGAATTGAACAATATAAAAACTACAAAAGGTATTAAGTGTCAGGAAATACAGGAGACATCTTCTGATCTGGTGAGTACATGACAAACACGGACGTCTGACAAAGCAGAGGTGGGAACAGGTGTCCTGGTAAAGTAAGCATCCCCTGTTGACACACACACACACACAAATATATATATATATATATATATATATATATATATATATATATATATATATATATATATATATATATATATATATATATATATATATATATAATTATATATTCTCAAACACGCTTACCGTGATATAAAATACATCATATATCAAGACATCAAATACCAGAACAAATATAGAATATTCTAATGCACAGAAATGATGGGAACAGTTCCCTTGATGAAGATCACACTTTCTATTTGGGAAGTGTAAAGATTCGGGGCTAAGTTTGGCAATGTTCTCACAGGAAAAATAACCTCGCAAAATAGAACTTTCAAGCATTTCCATAAAAGCCTTACAAAGCAAAATCAATTATTTGAGAGTCAATTCTTTACACCAATCTGAGGACCAATTGATATATACTTTACATGAAGTATATATTTACACAAGCTGTTCCGTAGTCTGAAATAGATCATGTTGAGTACGAACATGAAATTATTTGCTGACATCATACTTTATATATTGAAAATTAAAAATCGTTACATTTAAAGCCTATTCTAGAAGAGTAATATAAACGAAAATAGATTTGTCAATCGACTAAATAGTACATTTCGAATAAAGTGTTTGATTTAGATCTATTTATAGATCAGGTAACATATACGTATTCTTATATACATGTATATATTTATAAGTATGTGCATTCATCAGTCAAGGAGAAACTTACGTATGTGTAATTTTAAATATAATACATTTGAATTTGATAAAAATGCATAGTATTGTATGTACTTTGTATCAATATTAAACCGAGGGTGGCGTATAGATATAAAATATATGAAAAAGTGTCATGCATTTATGATTAAGGTCATCCAAATTATTATATCGCTCATTATACATATTTTATTTCAAAACGTATTTAAGTAAAAGCACAATTTACTTCATCATTCAAAATATGAACATTTCATCGGAAAGTGAATAAAAATTGAGTGAATGACAAATATAATGTAATTGTTTAAGGATTAACTTTAACAATTTTGCAGTGTATTGAAAAATAATATGGTTTGACACGGTACACACTTTATAATCCGCGTCAAACCATATTATTTCTCTATACATTACAAAATTGTTACAGATAATACTTATAATCTAATTATAACAAGACAAGAATATATTGGCTTCACAAAACGTGCACGAAACATATCAATGAAAGCGGAAGAATATATCCGCTACTGTCGATTGCCTTTAGCAGCCACCAACATAAAATCTTGGTCAGCCATACTGAATCAATGGAGACGGCAAACAATGTAGCGATAGCTGTTAATGAAAAGAAATTTATCTATTAAGATTTAAGTGAAAGATACATTTGGCATATGAAGAGTAAGACAGGACAGAAGTCCAGCCGACAAATTGTGAAATTAGAAGTCTTGATAACTTCATCTATTTGATTTAATGCGACGACAGCCTCTGGATATAGCATTTCCGCAAGTGGGCGTGTCTAGGAACCTAACCATTTTTATCGAGAAATAAATATACAGTGGAACCTCGCTATTAAGACCACCTAACTGACTGACTCAAAGTGGCCTTATTAGTGAGGTGGTCTCTTAAGTGAGGTTCTGTACTGATACAGTTTTAATGAAGAAACTGGAAATTCATGGTCTTAATTGTGAGGTGGTCTCCTAAACGAGGTGGTCTTAGGCGAGGTTCCACTATATATATATATATAATATATATATATATATATATATATATATATATATATATATATATATATATATATATATATATATATATATATATATATATATATATATATGAAGTTCTATTGTATAACTATGTATATTTTTCCCTAAATAAAAGCAAAGTAAAAAAGAAATTGCTTATTCAAAAAACACTTTGCTGGTTCTTGGTTCTGTAAAAAGTATGCTTGTTTTTATGACTAATAACCAGTTCTTAGTCCCACGTGGCATGATTGACCTATTTTCGACAAATCCAAATCCAGTATCACCATGAGCCAACTCTACACCCAGTTTGACCACATTCTTTTACAGAGGGAATTTTGCTCTAATATTTATTATTATTGTTCCGTGTTATATTCCGAGAAATACTAAGATTAACTGGAGAAAAAATAGGTACAACTCGCATCCCACTTTAAATGGAGAAAAACTAGATTTAATTGAGAAAAACTAGGTTTATCTCGAGAGAAACTAAAATTACCTCATTGTTGTAATTTCGGCGTGTTTGTCAGTTAAACATATCTAGTTGTTCTCCAGTTAAATCTAGTTTTTCTCAGTAACCCACATTAACTGAAAAAACTAGGTTTAACTGAGAAAAACTAAGTATAACTGCGCCACAACCACATTAATGAGCATTTTCTCAGTTAAATCTAGCTTTTCTACAGTTAATGTGAGTTACGAGAAAAATTAGGATTAACTGAAGAAAAAGAAGGTTTAACTCATAACCCACATCAACCGGAGAAAACCTAGCTTTACGGTAAAAATGAAGAAGTACCAATTAATAATCGAAGCTCAAGTCCATTAAAACACGACGAATAAGATGTTCAATGGTCTCAACATGAAAAACAATTGCAAATCCCAAACGGGATAGGACCAGGTGTCCGGAAGGAGTCAGCATCCTCTGCTGGCATGCCACACCCGTCGCGAATGTTCCATGGAAACCTTTGTTGTACGATGAACGGGTCAAATTCGGTGAAATGGTCAAGTTTGGTGAAGAGGTAAAGTTCGGTGAAAAGCACGATTGGCGAAAGGGAGTCACTGTCTGTGGCCGTGCTCCAGAATACTATCTAAAATTATTGAGAAGGGGACTTCATAATGTTTAACAAGATCCCCGTATCGACCATAAAACTTCTTAAACGACGATTTAGCTATACACCTAGCATCGCATCCAAGCTATTTAATTACAAACGGGTTTTGCAATGCTTAGACATTAACCATCTTCTACACAACACCGTCACATGTTCATGTGCATCATCTCTCTTCAAATATAATCCTATCGGGCATGTCATCACCGGTGCATTTCTATTGTTGAAAATTAAAACCTCAAAAATATAATTTTAAGAGGTCCTAAATACCGCGAAGCCCGTTCCTGTAATTGGCGTCAGAATTTCAGTTTAGTTATGAATTCTGTCGACGATTATGCCAGACGATGGGCCAAACATGAAAACGTGGAACCAGACAATTTGTCTGAATGGCTAAAAGCTGTACGGTGGTTGATAAAATCTCCTATTCGAAAACTTAAAGGAACTATGAAAACACGTTATCCCTCTGTATTTAGTGATCCAGAAGTAGTAACTGAACTGGATAGATTACATGACCAATATGTACTGGTCCCAGCAGACAAAGCCTCGAATAATATAGTTTTTATTTGCAAGGCACATTACTTGCTTATAACTGTTTATAATTGTTTATTAGAAGAGCTAGGGTTTAATACGAATTCTGGTAATCCTACATGCACACGTAGCTCACTTTCAAAGGCCATGATCCTTCAAAATCACGTGTCCGTATTACGCTCTTTAGATGTACCTACAACCGATACTGATTTTGAACTACCATATTTATATTTGATACCTAAACTTCATAAAACCCCATATAAGCAGAGGTGCATAGCAGGATCCAGCAAATGTTCTACCAAACCTTTATCTTTACTCCTTACCAAGATATTGGCAGCCGTTAAGGAGAAACTTCAGCAATACTGTACAGTTGCTTATTCCAGAAGCGGTGTAAATCAGATGTTGATTCTTAAAAATCTCTTTAAAAAAACACAACTATTCCACATTAAAAATTAAAAGAATGACTTTTTAGCATCATAGACAACTGTTACTGTTTTTTCACTAAAGGTGGTACCCGAAAATTTAAATATCTAGTGATTGGTTATCATGATATTTATTTTATCAAACACAACTCTTATTCTACACATAAATACACCGAAGTTGATATAAAAACATGCTGGAATTTCTAATGGACAATATGTTTGTAATGTTCGGAGACGTTTTCTTTAAACAAACTGTCGGCATTCTTATGGGAACCAATTTTGCCCTTTTATTAGCCGAACTGTTTATTCATACGAAGCAGACTTCATTCAGAAACTGCTGAATCAAAAGAAGAAAAAGCTAGCGGTGTCCTTTAATTTCACATTTAGACATATCGACGTTTTGTCGATTAATTATGACAATTTTCATATATATATGTCAATGCGATATATCTCAGCGAACTAGAAATTAAAGATACAACAGAATCAAGAACACACGCTTCATACTCAGACATTTTACTTACTATAGACACATACGGGAAAATGGCTACTAAGCTATACGACAAACGCGACAATTTCGGCTTTCCCATCGTAAATTTTCCACATTTAAGTAGTAACATCCCACAGTCACCCGCATATGGAGTTTATATTTCACAAATGATCGGATATGCCAGGGTATGTTCAACAAATGAACATTTCATGTAAAGTACTCATTGACAAATTATTGACACAGGGATATCGAAAACCGCGTTTAATGTCAACGTAACGCAAATTTTACGGTCGGTATAATAGTCTTGCTTGCGATTTATTGGGTGAAATGTTGAGTTGCCTTTTCGTTGACGGTTGTTGAGACGGCTGTACCACTTGTGACGAGGATTTGTTCCTCACGTATTTCATTTGGACTTGACTGTGGACTCAGGGCGGGTGTGACCGGTCTTGGTTTCCAGAGGTCCGTGTTTGTCCATGTTTACATTATTTGTATCTGTGTCCTGGACATCCTAAAGATTTATACTTTGGTATCTGAGATATTTTATATTTCAAGCGTTCAACAACGTAACTGAGGAAAACTATGTTTAACTGATGAAAAACTAGGTTTAACTGGTTTCACCTAAGGATAAGGGTATGGCCTTGGAGATACTAAAATTTCGTCTCTCAAAATAATACTAAAAACTATACAATAATACATTGTGAGGTATTTCAAATACTGAAGTGATGCTAACAGTATATTTCTTAACCTACTACAATGACTTTATAGAAACTAAAAAAGTCTGTAAATCGGAAGAATAAAATATCTCATATCAATGATATCCGTAAAAGAAATTAGTTCCAAATATATTCATTTACACGTATATTTGAACAGTCGAATCTCGTTATCTCTAAATCCATGGGGCCAACCTATTATTTCGGGATACCCTAATATGTTGTAACCTAATTGTTCGTTAACCGTCTTGCTCTAGATTTGCGATTGTTTTTCAAAAGTTGCATATTGTTTTCTTCAACGCCTTAAATATATAAACTCTCAGATACCAAAGTATAAATCTTCAGGAAGTCTAGGATACATAATTATAAAAATATGGTGATAGTAGACTAACACGGAGTTCTGGAAATCGAGAGGCGGAATCAGGCGTCATGGAGGAGTAAGAACCCCTTGTAGAACGGTCACACCCATCGTGAGTCCACAGTCAAATTCAAATGAAATATGTGAGGAAGAAATTGGTATAAGATGACTCAACAACCGCTATCGAACAGGTAACTCAACATTTTATTTAGTGAAACAGTAATCGCAAACAAGGCTCTTATACGAATGTAAAATGTGCGGAACGTTGACACCAACTTAAATGTGGAAGATTTACGATTGGCGAGGAACTTTATAATGCCGATGAGTAAACCATCGTTCTACGTTTTATCCTTACGCGCTATACTCACAAGAGGAATATGCAATGTATGTGGCCCTGACCCGCATTCACACAGCGTAATATAAAACCACTGCACTGGTAAATTAGAGATCGATGTGTCATTGATAAATTATATTTTTATTAATAACGACAGCTGTGTTCCAACCAAAGAAATGTAAAAGTTTAATTAGTTTTTTTAGTTAGAAAATAAAGCATGTAATTGACATGCACGTGTTTCTCTGTGTATAATAGAACATGCTACAATATTGTAGTGATATATTACATAACTAATGTCTTATATATTCCGTTGCCTCACATTGCATTCTCAATTCTCATAGCTACTCGGATTTCAAGGGAGGTAATTTGGTGCTTTCTTGCGAACGTTATACAGAAATGGGATTGAATAACATACTGGTAATTATACAAAAGGTATTGAGCTTGAAAGATGTATCAGACGAACTATTCTAGAACAACAACCACTTGTATGATAGGTGCTTGAATTGCCTAATTGATCATTTTATCGCCATTGGAAACAAATATACAGCAAACCTCTGAAGAATTTATTTACTGTATTTGATATCAAAAGATAATTCATTATTATGAGGGAATACTACATACATGTTAAAATTAAAAAAAATATTTTCTGATATGAGAAAAAAATACGTGGATTTTTTAGTGCAAAACCGACTGGAATTTTAAAAAGAAAAAAAATTGATGCGCCACCTATGTTAACTGTAAAACACAAACCAACTTGCCTGCGACTTCCGGAATATTATCAGAATTTCGATTGTCCTGAACGGGTCAATACATGTATATAAGTGAATTATCATATTTGTATCTCCAACGGATGATAAATTATACTAAGGGATAATGAAACAAATCACTTTTAGAAGTACTCGCCAATTTTGTTTTACCATTCTATTTCAATGACGAACTTGTTAATACTAATTGTGTTCACGTGTAATGTAAGCATTATTACGACTCGAATATATGTGATGAAATTAGAAATCTTTTAGTATTAAAAATTTATTCATTAATATTAAAATCTCTATTTATTTATATATCAGACAAAAAGCAAAATAATTTTCCAACATCTTGCAAACCCAAGTAGAAATTGTTACTTTTAATATTGAAAATATATTTTTTATATCGAAAATATGGAATAATTCAGCAACAGATTGCCATACAATAATCATTTATGGGTTAGTATTTAATTAAGTGGCGATGCACAGTTTCAAAGTAAAAGTTAACAGAATTTTATAACATTATCTTTATTACAATTCATATTAAAATTGATTTACTGAAGAAGATTGTTTCATTGCATTTTTTCGGTACCAGCTCATCTTATACTGAAGTAATATTTGGGACTGTTAACATCATTTAAATTCAAAAATGCTTTCTAAAGCTAAGAAAGTCATTTTTACAGTGGTTACTCTTGGACGGATTTCGGCTATACTTTTAGAGATATTATTTGGCCTTGTATAATACCACTTTCTCTTCAGAAAATACACATAACATTTAAATTGGAGCTCAACTGATGAAGTCTAATTGACAGAAACGATATCGTCTTGAGCATTATAACTTTGGTAGTATGTTTGTAATATTTAAAAATAAGTCAGTACAATACCAAGGAGGGGGAACGAATTTAGATTCAAAGATAATTTGATTTCTTGGGATAACCAGGATTTAGAAAACTGCCGAAATAAATGCTTTTGTGTTTTAAGATGACAAACTTATATCTACAAACGTGATTTTACGCTTCATATGTGAATGGTTGCTCTAAAGTTTACATTTCAGAGACGCTTTTGTTGACTAATGATAATTTCAGAACTTCAGATATTAGGTTTGTCTGAATTCAAATCTAGAGTTCCGATCACGTTTTCAGATCTTCGATAACGTGGGCGTTATTATAGTTGCAAATAAGTATATTTCGTGTTCACGTGGTGTTGTTTTTTTTAACAAACGATCAGGTTATATTATAATGAATATTTCTCATGAAGATATAGATCCTGACTCATGCTCAAAAATGATAATCATGATAAAAGGGCCTAATAGAAGCATATTAATTCTAAACCAAAACCATATTTTAATCAAATAAATATCACATCTCTGTACACATACAGAACGTCAATGACCGAACAATTTTATATGCGTTTAATGTCATAATCAGCATACGTTTCAGAAGGTGGAAACCTACGCTGTATAAAAGTCTTTGTGGTTTAAGGTGCGTCGCCCTAATTACTCCACAACGCAGGCCCCTTCAAGAAAACAAAACTAACGTCTGTATGTCTGTATGTCTGTATGTAAGTATGTATGTATATATGTATGTATGTATGTATGTATGTATGTATGTATGTATGTATGTATGTATGTATGTATGTATGTATGTATGTCTGTCTGTCTGTCTGTCTGTCTGTCTGTATGTATGTATGTATGTTTGTATGTGTATATCACTCATATTTTACAATAGTGAACGACCCTTCGATCAATTATCACAAAGCAAAGCACAACAAACCAAAGGTTTAAACTACATGTATATTAAGATATTTTAATTGTTTATTCAAATGGTATTGGCCAGAAATATGTTTTGCTTAAAGGTACTTTAACCAATTAGATAAATATATACTGTTCGGTATATTACACTCAGTTTTGAATTATTCAGGTTGGCTGGTTGGCTAACATTCGGACAGGTAATGACCGACAGTTATATTTCAAAATTAAACGGAAATGACGAGAAGAAATATTTTTAGAATGTTAACAATATTTGTATTCTTCCCATTAAGAATTTTTAAATCTATTTCATAAAAATGACACAAAAATGTAATAATTGTTAATTAAATGACAAATCTCTGGTTTAATCTAGTACCAACTGGTACTCATTGGAATTTACATACCACCAGCAGACCAATGTAGCAAGTGATTGATGTTGTACACACACACACACACACACACACACACACACACATATATATATATATATATATATATATAAATATACATGTGTGTGTGTGTGTGTGTGTGTGTGTGTGTGTGTGTGTGTGTGTGAGTCCGTTGGTGTTTGTACAAAACACAAGCGTGTCACTTTTATTACAGTTCTAATTCATATCAGAATCATTTGAAATCAACATGCAATTTATCATAAAGACATTAGGTGGCATGCAACTATTGCACAAATCTCTTGCAAAAATTACGTTCCGGAAAGTTTTTCTTACTGTTCATGAATAAATTGACTTCATAGAGATGTTATGAAATTCATACGATATTAAATTCAATATAGATTTTACATGATTTGCATCACAAATCCGAATAAATGAATATAAAAGAGAATGTTATTCGAATTCTGTCATTATCGCATGTATTAATGTGGCAACAGACCCGTGGAAGATCCTCTGTAACCATTATGTCGACCAACCGTACTTAGCGCTTGCCTACATTGATATTCAAATAAAAACAAAGAAAAAATAATTTGGAGGCATGAATTGTTTGATTTACTGTTGCTGAAATACCGATTTACAAAATTTGCGACTACAAAATCCCTGACCCTGTAATTATGACTTAGGCGTTTGGGTTCTGATAACAGTGGTAGTTCCAGAGTGTCGACTATCCCGAATGTAGGTTTGTTTCCAAACTTATATCTACAGACAACATATTTAACGGATTCAATATTGATTTTTTACATTTTCGGAGTAAGAGGCCTTCGGAGTAACGGGCCTTCGGCTACGTGAGTTGTTAGACAACTTCTATCGAAGAGGTATATCGTGGAAAAAAATCTTAAACTGACATCAACAACACAACTTTTACAAGGTTCCTTCATCATTAAAGAAAAGTTTCGTCACAAATGAGAATATATAATTGTACAGTCTGCACAATTGTTTATATTTGCAGAACAGGAAAGATGAAGATTTCTTACGAGTTTGAAGTGAAGAAAAGGCAACCGAAACGCACATTGACTGGACAAAGATGAATACCATATGTCATACATAGAATTGTATAATAGGTGTAGTCACCGTAACTTTGTATTATTAGTGATGTTGCTACTGTTATACAATGTTGGAGCTTGGGTAAGTAGTGTTTTACACCACACTCAACAATTTTTTCAGTTATATGGTGTCGGTAAGTTTTTATTGGTGAGAGAGAGAACACGGTTACATTGTACCCGAGAATAGAACCACAGGTCTTTTGCAAGTTAACTGGCAAAACACAAAAAAAGGCTTAGGTATAAAGGGACTAAAACTTGTGTTGACCAGAAGTGAGAAACTTTATTGTTCAAAGCACGATACTCTAATCACTCCGTCACCGAGGACCCCCTGATCGTTCGTAATACATTTCAGTTGTAAGGTTTGATATGACTGATTCCTAAATATTTACGAGGTGGCTGTTCCAGAAACCTTGGTGGGGTGTAAGTATCAAATGACGGCGTGTTGTAATTGAAATAATTCACGTATCAAGCATAATAATTATCATTTATGCGTTTAATAGTGTATTAATACAATATGGGGCACCATCCTCTATATCCAGTTATAGATATTTTAGACGAATTGCAATACAAACTCTTTCTACTTTCTTACATTTATGACAGAGTTTGTAACACTGTATGTAGACGATGTGCCTGTTGTGGGAGAAAATTACATGATATATTCCAGCCGTCACTCCCAGTCGTCACTGATACTTGACAATGTAATCTATTTCCAATATTGAAGTAGACGTGGAAATTTGATCAAAGAAAAGTTTGTACGAAACTTTGTTCATTTTCTGATTGAACTTTTTTTCAAGTGGCATATTCAACTGGTGAAATCTATTTCCATTACGGAGAAATGAATTTCTTTACAGTTGATGCATCAGATGAACATTGTATTATTTTCCAGCAAATCCAAATAATAAGACAGTTTGTGGAATTCGAAGAAGTGTTCAACAAGGAGATATGTCAATTATTAACGGAAGTTAAATTTGATTATATCGTCAAATGTCATTTTCCGAATCATTCATCGCACCGTAACAAATATGAATATATATAATCCCTGTCAGTGGGATTACGACAGTCACTTCACATGTTTATGGATGGTCCTGGGTTCCTTCGCTATTTAAGCCATATCTAAGATTTTAAAAATAAAAAATTGTCTGTTTAATCAGCAAAACACCCATCAAAAAGTTAAGTCGCGTGTCTTTCGGATGAAATGAAAAAGCCCGTAGCCTGCTAGGGGTGACACGGTACAAAGCCCTCAATACTGTATTGGTAATATTGTAAATGTGCAATTACAGAAAAACACAAACAAGACGATATGAAGAAATGGGTTTATCACATAAACAAAATTTAAAAATAAAACTGAAGAAGTATTAATGGATGTTCGTAATGTCCGTTAGAATGCGACAAATTGAATATAATAACGGTCTCGACACGCAGAACAATTCCAACTCCCAGACAGGATGGGAACAAATGCCATGAAGGAGGCGCACTCATTCAATTCCCGTTCGTTTATTTCGAACAACAGGTTTTCTTTTCTGTTTGATATTTTGGTTTGAACACCGCCGATATGATTTGTTAATATAATGTTGTGAAGCAGACTTATTCATATGCTATAGCCCCAATGGAAGAAACAAAGCAAGATGAACGGTTGAATAAATTATGAGTTTATCAAAACTGCAAAATTATCAATATTTGTATTATAAATAATCAACAGCTGGATTTACTTATATAGTAAGTCAATATTATGTATGTACATGTATCTAGATAAAATAAATACATGCAGACATTTTCCGTTGTCATCATTAATATTATATTGAATATTATTTTATTATTATTATTATTATTATTATTATTATTATTATTATTATTATTATTATTATTATTATCATTAATGTCATCATCTTCATTTAAATCATCATCTGTTTTGTAGTAGTAGTAGTAGTAGTAGCAGTAGTAGTTGTAGTAGTAGTAGTAGTAGTAATAGTACCAGCAGCAGCAGCAGTAGTAGTAGTAGTAGTAGTAGTAGTAGTAGTAGTAGTAGAAGTGGTGGTCGAAACATCACTGTAGTTTTTATTGATTTATTTGTAGTAATAAATTGATCTAACATTTAAAATTCACTGCATTACGTCTTGTATTATTATATATTGGTATAATGGTTTACTGGCAAATTAGCTCGGTACAATGGTAAAACTCACGACATCTGTTGCTTTTGTTCAATAGACAGAGACTGGTATCTCGAATATTTCAAGGAAAACCTGTCTATTTCATCGAGTGCGTAAATCTGGTTTATCGCTTGACCTTAGAGTACTAAGTTCAAGACAGCAATGCGAAAAGTATTCACGAATTTCATCACCAGATAAGATATGCATAAGTGTCCTTCTGTCTCTTACTTTTCTCTCCATCTCCTTCTCAGATATACCCCCCCCCAAAAAAAAAAAAAACCCATAAAGTTTGTTTGTTTGTTTATTGTTGTTTAACGACATACTCAAGAATCTTTCACTCATATGGAGACGTCACCAAATGCCGGTAAAGGGCTTCAAATTTTGGTCTCTGCTTGGCACTTACGCCCATTGAGCAGTGAGGGTTCTTTAACGTGTCAACACCTACTGCGACACGGGACCTCGAGTTTTACTGTCTAATCCGAAGGAAAACATAAAGTGATACCCTGTCATGATATATAATATTATAACATCCATAGCATTATGCGAATTAAGTTAATATATTTATAACCAAATTGCCTTGTCTAGATCTGTCGTTTAACACGTTAAATTAATAACCATTATAAAATTTGGAAGACACGTTGCAATTTCTTACCTATATTTGAAATCAACACAATTTGGACAATGTCGTATAAATATGTATGTTGTCTTGAATACAAACAGACTTACGTGTTGAAAGTATCAAAACTTACCTTTCATTTCATTTTCATTGTTGAACGAAAGCTATCCTCTTGAAAACATAATGCTGCATTTTAACTCTTTATGCTGAGTATGCAAACCACCGATTGCATTCAAATTATTCTTTCCAATCTCACGCGGTCAGCACCAAAGCAGACGATATCGGTAACATTCGTTCATCTAATAAAACGGTATTTAACATTATATATGTCTGACTGAAATATGACGGAATCAAACTTGTATAGATTCCCTTTTCTTTTTCTTTCGACAGAAGTTTCAATACACCATCTTAAATGTTGATATATAATTTGGTCAGATTTTAAGCAAAAGCATTACGAAGGTAGAGGAATCAAGTTACACGTTATAGATCGTGAGCAGAATTACTCCTCGCTTGTAAGTGGAACATCATGCTTATGCGAAAGGTGATCGAAATCCGAAACTATTTATCACAAAAACGCACAAAATATCAAAGACAAAATTAAATCTAGAACTTTGTACAGATATTTATATATTATAAGTAGTATCTTGAGTCATGATTCCATCTATGTATTTCATCAGACTTGTAAACAGTTTAAAATATATCAGGAAATATAAAAGATAGTCGACCCGGAATTAAGTTTGAAGGGGAGTTTTGTTTTTAATAAACGGGAGTTTCAAAACAACCGGGTTATAATGGATACAGAGAAATTTGGCCAGGGAATCAAAATAATTTCAAATAAAGTGGGTTTTCAATGAAACAGTATATAAATTTTTTTTCGTCCTATTATCTTGAAATAAAAGAAAATTTAATTAACATATTTTTATTTTTAAAATTGGGACCAGTCGTTCAACTTCGACATGTCCAGAGGTCCGACTCATCCATTTTCGACATAACGAAATTCCAATTATATGTACTGTAGAATCAGAAAATTTAAGAATTTCCTTGTTTGGAAAATAAAACAAATGCGTTGACATAAGATTTCGTTGAAATGAAATATTTTGTTAAGGAACCTATTAGCATGTGTGTGTGTGTATGTGTGTGTGTGTGTGTGTGTGTGTGTGTGTGTGTGTGTGTGTGTGTGTGTGTGTGTGTGTGTGTGTGTGTGTGTGTGTGTGTGTGTGTGTTGAAGGACCGTGATTGCAATCTCAAAATTCAATCGAAATTACAAGACAAAACGCGTCATAATAGATAAAAAAAATCACCGAATTATCTTTGCCCAAATTATAAGGAGACAAGTCTATAATTAATATTGTGGTATATATATATATATATATATATGAAGTACATAAATCATTGATACAAATATGCTTACATACTGACATTAGTGTTAACAGATACAGCTGTCCGGAATCAAAGTTCCCTAAATCAACATATAAGATGTGTGGCTTACTTTCTCACACAATGGGCGAAACTGTTCATACAAGGCAACGACAATGGACATTTTGCCTTTCATAAAACACTTTTCAGCAATTCAAACCCTATTGATATTTCTCACGCATACACATAGATTATATAACTTTCAAGCAATCAACCTACATGTATAAAATAGGATAAAGCAAAGTAGAAATGTTTGACATCCGTCGTATATTTATATAGTTTTTTCCAAGATGAAGAAGTACGTACAACGCAATCAATGTATTTCATTCAGTATTTGTTTTTCTTTCGGTATGAGGATATAAGCTATAACAGTAATGAGCTACCATAATAATTTGCATTTCAAAAATCGAAAGTATTCTATGAATACAGGCTACGCCGGAACTTTGTTTCTTGTAAACAAATGAAAAAAATCTTTGGGGGAAAGTGCAAATATTTTCAAATTCACATTGATTCGGCTCGGAGAGTGAGAAAAATGGAGTTCGTAATTCTGAAGATTTATTTTTTGTGTTTCTTTTGTGTTGAAGTTAGCTTAATCAACTGGATTGTACAATTTCACAATTGCTATAAAGATTGACATTTGACCGAGACCAAAATAAACATTGTTGACTTAAGGCAATATTTGTCTGTAAATAAATTTGTAAAGTTTAAGTCAGCTCTGAAGAATGTGCATTTTTCCTATGCTTTGAAGGCGATGATTATTCAAATAATTCATGAAAATATATACATGTACATTCCTTTTTATCACGAATATTTCACTTAGACTGAAGTAATATCCATTGTATTGTTTAAAATTTAACTTAACTTATAACCAGTCCGAATATAACGATATACGGTTATAACTAGACCATATAAATCCGAATAACGAAATCCGGAATTCGATAAAGGATCTCCTCTGTATAATTATTAATTATGGAATAAAAACTCTGGATAATAACTTTGAAGTGTTTATAGAGATTATATATAAGTGTTATTCAAACTCTTTCAAGTCAGGTCAATTATGTCAAGCAAATGAAATAAGTACAAATAGGGCATTGAGTTCTAAAGAAATAAATGCCCATATAAAGAAAACGGCACGTAATAAAGGGGGCCACACTGATTAAATAGTGACCCCCGGGTACAAGTGGAGACACGTAGTATATCCAATATGAAAAAATGTACTTAAGATAACCAATAAAGAAATAAATGACCGACATATACTTCAATTTCTGTAATGTCATTCTTGAGAGAGAGGGGGGGGAGAGAGAGAGAGAGAGAGAGAGAGAGAGAGAGAGAGAGAGAGAGAGAGAGAGAGAGAGAGAGAGAGAGAGAGAGAGAGAGAGAGAGAGAGAGAGAGAGAGACAGAGACAGAGAGAGAGAGAGAGAGAGAGAGAGAGAGAGAGAGAGAGAGAGAGAGAGAGAGAGAGAGTGAGTTATCCAATTTCGCATTGGCGATCACTACGTATCTGTGGAGGAATCAGACAATCAGACATAAGGTTTGAAACTTCTTCAGATTGGCATGTCTAAGATTTTTAGACGCCTCAGACTGTCAGAACCGAATGGTTAATTGTATACACTATTGGCAGTGTTTATCTAGGTCCTAAATTTAAATAAATGAAGTATGTGCAGTTCCTAAATTTGCAGTCTACTTCAAGATATACAAAGGAACACATTTTACATTTTCACACGTTTTGTGATAAATTGTATTACAGTTGGATAAATAATGTTTTAGACTGATATTACAAATTACTGTATTAACAACTCTGTAATCATTAGAACAAATATAAGTGTATTTTAATTATACTTCAATAGCAATGAGCATTAACTTTTGATACAGAAACTAGTGTAACTAAAGTTTTAGAGCATCGCTTTTTAGTTCAAGAAGACTTATTACCTGTAGTCAGTGAGGGCCTCGACTGAAAACTGAATCTGAGTTTGTAAAATGTTTGCCAGCTTTATTACCTGCTTTCATTGTAAACGGTTTATATTCTCATCATCAAAGCCTAGTACGTATGGTGGGAAAATATCAATGATCAATAAAATATTAATGGACGAGCATATAAAAATTCATAGTTTTGAGGTTTTTTTATACACAGAATTAATTCCATGGATTTTATAAGAAATTAAAAGATAACCTGAATTTATTTTTTTGGCACCGCTGACAAGATGACAAATTTTGTTTTCATATTGTGGTCGCAGGTACATAACGTATGTCAAGTACGTATATTTTCTGATAGCACTTATAATACAAATGCAGAGCCCTGGATGTGGATATTGGCACAGAAACCTTGTACATATATTCGCATCGATTTATGTGAAATTAATTTCAATTAACTACACGGGGAACATTAGATAAGCGTTTGATTAGGTCCACGAGAATTTCACCTGCGCATTAATTCGCTGAGCGTTAAATTAAGCGCAGCATTGTTTGCAGTTATGTATAAAAATAGCAGATACCAAAATATAAATCTTCAGGATGTCCCGGATGCTAACACAAATCTAATAAACACTGGACAAACACGGACCTCTGGAAACCCAGATGTGGGACTACGTACCATGGAGAAGTAAGCATTCCCTATTGACCGGTCACATCTGCCGTGAGTTATCAGTCAAATTCAAATGAAATAAACGAGGAACAAATCATCATCACATTTGGTACAGACCTCTCAACAACTGACATAGAACATTTCATGAAACATAGTAATTACAAGGCTATTATACCGACCGTAAAACTTTCGGAACATTCACATTAAATGCACATTTCGATACCCCTGTGTCAACAACGTGTCAGTAAGTAGTTTTCCTCTGTATATGCAATATTCTTATGTTGAACACGCTATGGCATATCGGATCATTTGTGAGATATAAACACCATACCCAGGTGTATGTGGGATGGTATTACTTAAATATTAACAATTAGAATGCCGAAATTCAACAATGGGAATTCCGAGAAATCAACGCGTTTGTCGTATAGTCTGGTTGCGTTTATTGTTTTATACGTCGTAAACAATTTCATTTTATATTAGTGTAAACAAAGAAATTACTATGAAACAAGTAATTTACTCCCACCGCTTGTTGAACAAAGCCAAAGCAAGCACACAAGTAATTGTTTGGCTGGTTATTTTGGCGATGTGCTTATTTTTGCTTATTTTGTAGGTAATATTTTTAAATCGTTTTCAATTGTTAATTATCCACGGATAATTACATCAGCTAGATGTGTTTATCAATTAATTCCTGGTCAATTAGTATCAGTTCTTTTTAACATATAACAGAATTTTGTCTACTATGCGAACATGTCACTTACTGTAGACTTACTTTTATTTGCGGGTGATGTAATGTCGCTATATTCACGAAATTGAATACCAATGAATATAATAACATAATACTTATAAAGTATCAAAATTATTAAAGTTATTACCGATCCAAAATCTGTTCATATAAAACAATACGAATCAAAATGTTCTAAGTTTTACTTCAGCTACACTCGTGAACTGCTTAACCATACAAGCTGATCCAATTTTTTTCTGTCATGTGAATATTAAACCCCTTTTTATCATGTCGGCATCGAAAGTTTGACAATGTCGGTCACAAGCCAATTGAATGGAAAACTCCTATTACAATTCTGCTTTGGAGATAGATTTGCGCGAAATTTTATTCCCGTGAATATGTTTTTTCCGACAATTGTTTGCGACAATTGATTATTTGTCTGATGATAAATGATAATATAAATTACTTGTTAACATCCGGAAATAACTTTATGTTTATCAATACCAGCTAACAAAAAATATTTCAGACATGACAATTCTAAATCTCAAAGAAAAAAGCCAATTCTGTTATCTTTTGATATAATTTCATTACAAACATTGGCTATATGTCAATTTGAAATTTAATCAATCAAAATAAAACTGTTGTATCCGGAATAAAAGAAGATTAAATTTTATATATTGTACTTTTTGTTATCAAGCTCCCAATCCCCGAAATAATGCGTATTTCGTTGACCTTCTCATTCAAGTAACTAGAGACTATGTTTTGTAGATGGAGACGGATAATTAGCACTGATGTATTTATGGTTGGCGTAAAAGGTTATAAGTCTTAATATGCTTGGATAACTATTCTCGAGTTCTTTCTGTTTTCATGTTGTCATAGAAAGATAATAGTGACAGACATGGTTCTGGTAGCCTTGCTAATGAGGATAGCTTATCGCATAATAATTAATATAAAACTCAGCACTATTCCCCAGCAATTTCGCCAATTGCTGCGGATTATCACTAACCGTATAATTACCTCGTCCTCACCACTCCTAATTTAAATAATTATGGGTAAGGTTAGTACTTTTGTCAAGAAGCTACTAATTATATTGGACGTCATTGATACAGTTGTAACGAAGTCGACTTGCTGATTGCACCATTATCTTATTCGGGAATAATGGATGACACATTCCTATTTTGGAAATAGTCATCATTATAACTGCCAATATAGTTTGTTGCATTGTAAAGTTATTTTTGATTTGGATCATTATCAATGCACTGGAATTGTCTAAATAATAAAAGAATAAATGAAGTCTTTTTTGCGATGTTTGGAAAATTATTCGTGTTCATGACTAGATGGTACAAATATTTGTTTGTTTTAAATGTGTTTAACACCACATCCATTTTTTTCAGTCAATCTTTAGTGGCGGCCAAGTTTTTGTCGTAAAAGAGAGAACCCGGGTACATTGTACACAGGAAAAGAACACCGGTTTTCTGCAAGTAAACTGGCAATTTTATTTCACAAATTCAGCTTAGGCACTCTAACCCACGCTGATGAAAGGTTAGATACTTACTGGTTAAAGCGATGCTGTAGCCACCCTGCCACCCCTTTAATACGATTGTCTAAAAACATATACCAATTCATTAAATTTATTAAACTTGCGTTTTCATACAATTTAATACATTTCATGTAGATTTATTTTCTTTCTCTTGAAATATTTTGTATTACTTCCATAATGTTGTTCATTACATTATTTCACGGGGCTGAAAAGGGCTATACATGTACCGTTTACGACATGTGGAATTATTTTACACATTTTCCACCGCATTATGATCGAATAAATACAACTGAACTTATTTTCTGACAAACAGTGAACTTGCACCTTTATGCCATGAAATTGACAATTGAGGTGATTTCTACGTCAACTGAAAATATTAATTCATAAAACATCAACTGCATGAATTGATTTTGACGGAACTACTATGAATGAAGTGACAAGACATACCCATCATTGCTAATGACAGACTTCATCTTATGAGAAATAGAAAGCAACGAAAATGAATGATAGATAATGAAACAGGAAAATAGACAGCAACGTGAGGATTTTCGCCTGTGAATGACAAGATGTATGATACACCAAAATCACAGAAGGTTTCCCGTCATCCTGTTGTTTCTCTCCAGTAAATACGAGTTTCTAGGTAAACTAGATTTATTCGGAGCAAAACTAAGTTTACCTCATTAATGTGCTTTCGGCACAGGTAAACCTAGTTTTCAACTGTTATCTTAGATTTGTTCCGGGGAAACGTTATAAAAATCATGGATACCAAAGTGTTGATATTCAGGATGTACAAAAGACAACTTTATTATTTGGGGGGCAATTAAACCTAGTTTTACTTGGTTGAACTCAGTTTTCTCAAGGTAAGGCGAATTAATGAGGAAACACCTAGGTTTAACTGGGAAAGATTTATGTCATACTGAGAAAAACTAATTAAATAAAACAATAAAATAATGTTTATTTTGAAGTGTCAAATCTATGCCCTATAATGCATATTTCTGTCAACAAGACATTCTCATAACATGTCATTTTATGAAGGATTGATTGTATTCCAAAGGGCAATGTGTCCTTGTCAAACTGTATCGACCATTTA
Source organism: Atrina japonica (assembly GCA_030159075.1). Taxonomy (NCBI): domain Eukaryota; kingdom Metazoa; phylum Mollusca; class Bivalvia; order Pterioida; family Pinnidae; genus Atrina; species Atrina japonica. Next base: position 451,280 of record BROG01000467.1, on the reverse strand, counting down.
TTTAACTTGACTCCATCGGATTTATCAAAATTATTTTCTCATTTCTAATTTGATTCACGGACTCGCCTAATAAATTTCAAACATCAGACACCCCCTTGAATCGTGTAAATGTATACATGAAACAATTTGAGACAGACGCAGATGTTTCGGACATCAAGAAGTTAGATAAACACTCATCTTCCATAGTGAAGAGTCCTCTTTATCATCAGCAAACAAAAACTACAATTGAATTGTGTTAAAATGTAATAAATTTGTAATTCACGACGCAGATTTAAACAAAAGACTGGTAATAGAATAAGCATTGCAATTGTAAATGATCGTAAAATATTTGCTCGGTGTAATCTAGTTTTAGGATATTATAGTCATTAGTTCCTTGTTATAATCAATTCCTTTGGAGGCCGATAATAAAGATATAGAGGCTACATGTTATAAAACTCATTGACCTACTTGTTCTTATGCCCATCGTCAAGGACAAATATTCATAAATCACAAACTTCTCTGAGGATGTTGGCATTTTATCTATAGATTTGTTTGTGATTGTACTGTATTATTCGTTGTTTGTATATAATTGTAACACTCGGTTCTCGATGTTTTAGTTGTTTTTGTTTGGTTTGTTTATTATTATTATTATTATTATTATTATTATTATTATTATTATTATTATTATTATTATTATTATTATATGTTTAAACAGACACTTGAATCATTAAGACACACAATTATACATTTCAAGATTACACACAATTTGCATTCCTATAACATACTTGCTTTTAGGTTAAATAGATAAAGTGACAACATACTTTATCAGTGATAGATTTTCGTGACACTGTGCATCAAACATGAGCTAAAACAAGATGGGAGAAAAGTTGTTCTCGATTAAACTTTCTATTTAGATCTTCCAATCGAAAATAATAATATTAAGAACTTTAAAGATAACACCATATAGAATCACAAATAAAGGTCATTTACAAGATCGAACATTATCAAGTCAAGGATGTACATTTTAAGTGTTAAGGAACATGTTAAAGTACATATATTGATATCAGGAGCATCGCCAATTATTTTCCGTGTTATAAGTGAGTTACTCGAAAGCTAAACATATACTGTATGTGTTATTTCAGCATTTTTATTCGTGGTATCTAATCGAATTCCCATAAACGTAAGGTAACATAAAAGCAAACGGTAGATCGGGATCGTACCTGGGATTTATTTAAAAGAGAAAGTGAGAATTTCCCTCGCCATACCCTCGTTACAATAGTTGGAAACCAAAGGTATTTCGCAGAGAAGACCTAATAAATATTTTGTCATTTACCCAGTCTCAAGTTCATTTAAAATACACCCTGTTACATCGATAGTATATCACAACGTAATATCCGGTCATTTGAATCTTCGTTCCACATCTATTTCAAAGAAACCGGATTCTTCTCTCTAAAGACCTCAAGCTCATAATTATATTCTTTCAACAATATCACGAATTGCGGACAAAGGTTTATGATTTGTGTAAATTATAATTAATTTACTGAATATGTGTCGTGAAATAACACCGGCCTGTTCTTTGTTCTGTATGATTTTTTTATTCTGAGAGCGAAACGACTCGCCAATAAACGACTTACACCAGGTTACGTTGTTGAACTCTTGAAATAGTCGTTTAAGAAGTTTTATGGTCGATACAGGGATCTTGTTAAACATTATAAAGTCCCCCTCTCAATAATATTAGATAGTCTTCTGAGGCACGGTCACAGACCGTGACTCCCTTTTGCCAATCTTGCTTTTCACCGAACTTGACCTCTTCCCCGAACTTTTCACCGAATTTGACCGTTCATCGTATTAGAAAGGTTTCCATAGAACATTTGCGACGGGCGTGGCATCCCAGCAGAGGATGCTGACTCCTTACGGACACCTGGTCCTATCCCGTTTGGGTTTTCAAATTGTTCTTCATGTTGAGACCAATGCACATCTAATTCGTCGTATTCTAATGGACTTGAGCTTCGAATATTAATTGGTACTTCTTCATTTTACTTAAATATTGTCTGAGTGACGGATCGTTCGAGTCGCAAGAGGGATGCCTCTTTGCCATTTAAAAAGGTAATGATCGTTCAACAAGTGCTCAAAAGAAGTAAAGTCATGATTCTTTGATGGCTTTAGTCCGTAGCAGAGGTTAAATTTGTGGCACTTTAGCTATAGCTCGCAACTTCTTAGTGGTATGCAAAACGATTATAATAAAACAATGTATTTAGGTTTTTGATTACAGTAAAAATTTGACCTGATATAAGATTCTAAAACAATGCAATTAAAAATAAAGTATATACTTCTGTTTTCAGAAAACGTTGCTCATCAAACAACAAGCAAAACAATCATGAATATACTGGGAAAACATTTATCTCTGTGCAATCAAAAGTTGATGGCAGGTGTGGTATGGATGAGGTCTGACCATAACCCCAGGCGAATTTTATGCTTAACATGATCTTTATAATGTCTTTTAAAATCTCCAATAATATATATTTACCACTTGATACACTCAGGGCACGCGAAGATGACACCACAATACACTGAGAACGACGAAACAAATGAATAGTCATTTAAAACCTTTGGAAATGAAAACTATCCCTTAACTAGAGTGGAGTGTCTTGATAAGTTCTTTTGAACTTTATTTTATTTTGTTACATTCACAAGGTCGTAATATTTGTTTGATAAAAGTCAGATATTGAAGACCAGAGTATATGTATTCAACTTTGTGTCGCTTTACATCTGAAGTGGATATAGATACATATGTGCAAACAACTCAACATTATATATTTTGTGAGGAATTTAAAAGCCCCCTCGAACATTGTGAAAGGTTTCTATTTCTGTATGTAAAAGGTTTAGAGATATGAAAACATGTGAGTGATTCGCTCGCGCCCTTTCTTTATATTAACAATATAGATTTTTTTAATCTAAAGGGACATCGATTTGATATACTGTTTCGTACTTTTTTGTATATCAGAAATCAATTATAATATGTATAGTATCAAGGCATCTTCAAAGAGATATGATGAATCACTCATATTTTTCTTTGAAAATAATAATTATAAAGGGAACAGTATCGTATCAAAAGCATTTCGACTTGATATTAAATTCTGAAATAGTACTATCACAAATAAAGTATAAGTATTTTCAGGTACAGTTGTCTGCCAGACAATAAACAGATACGTAAATATATACTGGGCAACCACTTTTGTCTGCGACTTCAGGGGATGAGATTAGGTGTAACATGAGCACACATCCCCTGCTGACAATAGACCAAAGCGAAACCACTACATTTCATTAGATTGAAATGAATATTAGACTGCCTTAGTAACAATATTGCGTATGTATATATTGGTTTCGCCATTTCTCTTAAGAGGTTTTTTTCAGATTAATATCAAATAACAAAGATGCGTGTTTACGTTAGAAAACTTAATTTTGCAGTATGAAAGATATTGCTCTGTCTGGGTGTGGGGTTGGGATGGGTATTTTTATTGTATTATTCATAATATGATCGACGTATACCTACATAGGCAGTCAGATATAAGGAGAATAAAATATAATGTTTAAGTATCAAATACACGTCATATTTTATCATTATTTCCAATGCCAATTGTCCATGTAAAAAAGTCCATCAAAAATTCTCAGGCAAACCGTTCCTCTAAACAATCCAATCAGCTTCTAACAAATATACACATTATTATAAGGTATTAAGTTATTGTTAGTATTCACATAATGTAAATTGCATTTTATAAAGGGAATAATACAATTAATTTTTACTTTTATGTTTTAGTATACATGTATATACATGTATATACACACACACACACACACAGATATATATATATATATATATATATATATATATATATATATATATTATATATATATATATATACTAAATGACACGTTACATTTATCATACTTAGGTCTACATGTTGTGGGTCTGTAAACCGATTTGTTAAATCATCGCGCTTTAAACTATGGCGCCCCTCATCTCCGATTTATCATTCCTTATTTCCGGTTTTTAGGCAGGCTATATTATATTTCAATGTTTTCCGATTCACCTGTGGTAAAGCGGAGAATTCTGTAACTGTACTGTCTCCCCATTTTAAAACACTAACCGTCCATGTAGTTATTAACATTTCATAACGTAAAATATATTAGTAAAATAAGAAAGTCCCCTTTCTATTGGATCGACTACCTTACTCCAAACGCTTTTAACAGGTGTCGGCTCGTGTCATAGTTCTCAATTTTCCAAAGCAACTACTCTCTTTTGTCATTTATAAGCAAGCATATAGATAATAATGTTGCAGAATCAATAATCGTGATTCTTTATCATATACGATTGAAATAAAAAAGTGAGACGTTCAAGTTATCAAGAAAACCTTTTCAAGAATGATATGGAAACCGCATTTGTTCAATATTATAAATAGCGTTTGATATATTCTCAGACTAATTACTATATTTTTATGACGTTGAACAAAACGAAACATTCATATTTTAGTTTAGTGTTGGACCTTGGTATCAGCAATTTGAATTAAAAACGTCAAGAACGGGGAATGATAATGGTGACAGGGAAAGAAACGTTATAAAGTATGACAAGGACGGATTAAAATAAAGATGTCAATAAAAACGTTAAAAACTACAATGAATATGACAAAGACGTTAAAAGTAAATCTGGCACGTAAAAATGTTACAAACTAATTAAAACGAAAACACGACATTATAATATGTGACCATTGCAATATAAAAGATAACTACATGGGTACCACGATCGATAGGTATATCCAGAAGGGGTACGGGTTTTTTTAAACTCTACCCTTTAATTTTGGGGAAAAATTATTGTATTTTCCTTTAATAAAAGGAAGAAAAATAAAAAAAAATCGGGTTGAAGTTGAAGTGGCAGAAACCTAGATGATGATCGCTCTGATGCTTTCTAAAATGTCCCTAACACCAACATTGCTCTTGTATGTTATATCGGCAGATATCACTCTTAATTGGGGGGGGGGGGTTAAAATACAACTATTGGGTGCTTTTAAATATAGAAACTCATGCCCTGATTTAATTAATGGAACCTAGAAAATGGTTGTTGAAGTCTTGTCGAATGGTTGTTTGGTATCATAAATCTTTTTTTATACATTTTCAGATGATATGAGATATGCCCAATACTCACCACATTTCTATATTGTATCCTGTACAACTCGAGGATTACTACTTTAGTATTTGTGATTTATATATTCATTGGCATTACCCATGCCTCTTTCTGGGCAAACGCAGAGAACATGTCCTTTTCATCTTTGAGAACATCAGTCATTTCGAAAATACGAGTTTTGAGGCATAAATCATAGGATTCATTCAACATAAGGTATATTTCAACTCTTTCCACTCTGAAAAATTCCATGATCCGCCCTTGATATTTTCGATGACTGATGTCAAGGTGAAACAATTTTGCTCATATAAATAATTTTCATCATATATACACCAAGTGGATCAGAATATGTGTTTCTTATCATGATATTAAAATAACATTTGAAATTTGAAAGCTAACAAAATCTAAAGAATGTTGTATACATTGTGTGGAACCCCTTTCAATATAGATCTGACAACATATGATGGACGTTAGAATTCCGAGTGGCGTAACCAACCGTTCTGTTTACAGCCATGAAGGCCATATACCAAAATATGTTTTTTGTTATATAAATGCTTCAAATTCCGCCATTATTTTATGTGATAAAATGGTGAAATGCCAAAAGTATGACTTGTCTTATGGGCTAACATTGATATTTCTATTACATGATACGATATCTCAGTTTAAGACATGTGACTCATATCTAAGGCCGAGTGCATGGCGATGGTATATATATTTATAAATTCCACAAAACGTCTCTGACATAACATCGTAATGGAACCCGGATCCTTCCACTTGGGAGACACCTCTTTTTTATCTTTTGAGCTGAACGCGAGTCATGCGCTCATAACCCTTTTGAGTTGAACGGGAGTCAAACGCTCTTTAACCATCTGAGTTGAACGTCCTACCCCTTGTCCACCGGAAGCGAAAGTAAAGGTAGACAAGTATGAAATAATTCTAAATAAGATACATGTATGTAATTATGTTGCCGGCTTACCTTGCTTACCAGTGTGAGGGAATTATTTAAAGATTCCTGCACTGTAACAAAATATAAAACTACAACATATAATTCTATAACCTACTCTATTTACTAGTAACTAGCCTAGAGTGTAGTGTCATCTAAATTTAAATATCTTCATGTAGTATTTTGTTTAATTTACACCCGTCCTGTTTTCTTTCGGTACGATTCATTTTACACGCGACGTATAAAAACTTGTTAAGTAAAATCTCCATTACCAATATTTTTCTACTATAATAAAAGCTAAACTCATTTTTTACTTATTCCCCATTTTAGTTAGATTTTTTTTCAGATTGTAATTATATATTTCATGTTGGTTCTATACTATTAACGCAATACGAAATAAATAAAAATAAATATAATATTTAACTCCAATAATCTTTTCAAAATATCCAATTCAAAAACATTCCAAAGTACAACCAGCATATTATTGGAATAATGTCAGGTTTTTCAGAGTGGTAATACACTTTTAGATTCTCACCATGTCTGTACTGACAATCAAGACAATCAATTTCAAAGCTCTTATCGTATGGTCTTACTTCATGCCTGCTCTGATACGGATTTTATGTCACTGGACAATTATGTATGTGTTCCTCGACAGCTTCTAACGTGAAAATCGGCACGTTTTTTTTTACACAAAACTACATAATATATAAACAAAACCTTAATTTAGTTTTCTCAAGTTTTAAAGTTTTGATTTTTTTGAAAGAAGAATTAATTAAATAAAACTTTAGATATATTTATAGTGTATCTAAATTATGCTCATTCAGGTGTGTTTGGTCATTCAATGGAATCTTTGCAACAATTTCACTGTCATAACATAAATTGTGTATGCATTTATCTTGGTACATATATATATATATATATATATATATATATATATATATATATATATATATATATATATATATATATATATATATATATATATATATGTGTGTGTGTGTGTGTGTGTATGTATGTGTGTGTGTAGGTGTGTGTGTTCTATTATACGGGGGTCTGTCTTAATGTCAGTCTGAATGTCTGTGATTGTGTGTATTTCAGTTTGTTTCTATGAGTGTGTTCCTGTGTGTCGCTCTCTCTCTCTCTCTCTCTCTCTCTCTCTCTCTCTCTCTCTCTCTCTCTCTCTCTCTCTCTCTCTCTCTCTCTCTCTCTCTCTCTCTCTCTCTCTCTCTGGGTATGTGTGTATGTATGTGTGGGTGTGTCCGTTGTCGGTCTGTCTGTATACGTGTGTGTGTGTGTGTGTTCGTGTGTGTGTCGATCTGTATATATATTAGTGTGTGAGGGGTATGTCTGTATGTCAGTCTGTCTGTATGTGCGTGTGTGTTCGTGTGTGTGTGTGTGTGTGTTTGTGTATGAGTGTATGTATGTTTGTGTTTTTGTGTGTCCTTTTGAAAATGAAAAAATACTGTACCTTACCTTAACTTGTTCCATCTTTCGATATCGGTCTTGGAACTGACACAGACAGAAGTTGATATATTGTGTATTAACAAAAAATCTTACATTATAAGAGACACTTAAGAAAATATCCGATCCTTTTAACAATTATGTGGTTTTGACTGCCATATAAGCAGCCTTTTGTGTAGAATGATATGGAGAAACTGTTTCACAAGGGGAGAGTTTAGTCAACACTGAGCAATGAGATTATAATGCATTCAAGCTATTACAAATCGGTGTATCTAAACATGTACCTGAGTGAACAGTTTAAAATTAAAATTCTCCTTTCAAGAAAATCAATTCTGTTTATTTGCTTCATAGTGCTGGAGCGTTTGAGTTATACAAATATTTAGACAATGAAATAAACATATCAATGGGATCTTTTGATCAAACGGGTTCCTTATATTGTCAATATTTCATTTGTTTAAGATGATTGTCATATACTTTGGTATATTTCTGTTAAAATATTTTAAAAATCAATAAGCAGTTATCATTTTACATCGTTTGCACATTATTGATAATTGTTTGTTCTCACGTCAAGTTATGGAAGGATGGGAAATCAAAATAAAACAAAATGTATTTTTCTGAAGTGGTTCTGATTAGAGACAACGTGTGAGGGGTCCATATGTAGAAAAATAATTATTTCATGTATGAATTGTTTTCCTTGATATTTTGTATTTAAACAAGATAACATATTTGGTACATAGCATTTTACTACGAAAGGCCAGAAGGCAGTACATGAATTTGATTTACTCATAAATCAATTTCGACGCATGCCCCTCTTTCATTTAAATGATTTGCAAAATGAAGGTGTTTTGATATATACAGATGAATAAATATTTCGTCGTGCTGATAATATTAGGTGTGTTTACCACCCAAAAATATTTCGTGTTTTTCTACTTTTACTACTTGTACTTAAGATGTGCAATGGCAAATAATAGCTCTACAGACATAAAAAACTTATATTCATATCATATTTTGTCAAAATAAGGTCCGGTATAGTGTGGTATTCATATACAAATATTAAGGCTGAGTTTTTCATTTGCAAGTAAAAAGTGTCAAACCCGGGTTTCCGAAGCAATTTTCACAAGATCTATACATTAAAACCTGCTATAGTGGCCACCTCTATATAAGGACTATTTGTTTATAAAGGCCAGTTTTTTCAAGTCCCTTGACCGCATTCTTCAACTAAATTAAACTTGTGTATAAGGGTCACCTACACATTAATGCCAATTTTTTCTAGTCCCTTGGGTGGCCCCTATATAGAGGTTCCACTGTATAGGAATGTAAGATGTTTTATGTCTGTGTATATCTCTTCCTTGCATTTGTATATCAACTTAAGTAGTAGAAAGGGGAAACGTTTTGAAAAAAAAAACAAAGCTAATATAAACTATTCTAATGCAAATACCACCAATTCTACTACTACAACTATTGCTGCAGTTACTTCCTTTGCTGTGATGATAATTATGATTATGATTATGATTATTATGATTATGATTATGATGATGATGATGATGATGATGATTATGATTATGATTATTATTATTATAATCATCATTATTATTATTATCAATTCAATAATTTACTATTGATAACTCTTATTACTAATTACAATTACTAAATTAGATTATTAATAGTTATTTGACTTTTTCACAAGCCGTATAAAATTATAAAGATTAACCACTTTTCAGAATTCCTATTGCATTTTTTATCAGAATTAAAAAATTTAGCATATAGGTTTTATTGTTCAGAGCACGGTTCTAAATTCTCCAAAAATTGTGGCATCTATTAGAGATGAAGGTGTAGTATTACGATGTCTAAAAAATATTGACTCCTTTCACCCTGACATTTGAATACTGGTTTGTTTACAAAACAATTCAGTGACAACATTCACAAGAATTAATGTATTCTAGCTTATACAATAAGAATTGCTGTTTGTTTTCTTCATTTAGATCAATTTTTGCACAATGGTATATTTGGTTGGTCAATGAAAAGAAACTAATTATGGACATATCAATCGGCGTTTTCTGTTTATTTTGCCGTTGTACCACTATAGTGGTTTTCAGCAAATTACGAAAATATTTTATATCGCTGATTGCGAAAGTCATTTATTTCAATTACAGTGAAATTTAATCTAAAATTTGTAAAAAAAACAAATTAACGCATTGCTGCTGCGGTCAAATAATATATTTGTGCGCGCAAATGATACGAAACAAAAAGCAAAAGTAATCGTTATTTTCTATATCGTACATATTGGGATTTAACATGTGTCGAAACTGTTCTTTAAATATGTAACTATTTAGTTTAACACATATATATACATGTATGTATATATATATATATATATATATATATATATATATATATATATATATATATATATATATATATATATATACATGTATATATATATGTGTGTATATGTATATATACATGTATATATATATATATATATATATATATATATATATATATATATATATATATATATATATATATATATATATATATATGAACATTGCATTTATAACATAAAATAGATGTCAATGGTGCACAACATGTAATTTCTCAATGAATGATATCATATTCTGGCTATTATATTCCTTTTCTCTGTTTAAAGGAAATGAAAAAATAAGGAAAACAGACATAAATGTATAGTTCATTCTTTAAACAACCAAACTTTTTTCCGAGGTTTATATTAATTGGCTAATAAACTAAAACGAGAATGACTCACAATGTTTTCTTTTTCGGTCAGAAATATGTTGAGAGGTCATGAATTGGGAATTATGTGAAATGTTAAATGTTGAAAATATATTATCTTTTTTATGTTGTCATAAGTAATTAGACATTAGGCATCATCATTCAAAGATGAAAAAACACAGACTCAGAAACAGGTCATAATCTAATTTATGAACCTAAAATCTTATATTAACCTTGTCTGAACATTCAATGCATTAAATACTTTCTTAAGATGGCGAAAATTGACTGCATAACATTTCTCGCATGGTGTATTCATTTTTATGACATCTATACACACTGATGGAAATTCGGAAAGACCGGAAACAGTGGTATCCTTTAACAGGAGGTTAACTGACGAACGTCGTTCAGTACCATCACTTCAGCATATTTAGTTTGACAATACTGTTTAACTTCTAATATATCTTTAGATACAACAAAAATGTGAGGTAGCTTCGTACAAAAGGTTTTACTCTCTACCGTCGCTCAATGCATTGTCTTGCATATTTAGTTTGATAATATTTTCTTTCTAAACCATTAGGATATCTTCTTAAAGTACAAAAACGATGTCGGGTAGGTTTAACCGCATAAGCAAATAGACAGATAAAATGGGACTTTGCCACAAATCTGTACAAATAATATTAACATAGTTCACATCATATACACGAGAAGATAGCAGATTCTTATATTAGTTTTTCCACGGTCTATATCATTTTTCTAGTACATGACGAGTCAATAGTGTTTATTGCAGTCTTCTGATGTTTTTGTTTAAAATTGAATAAAGACTGAAACAATATTTCAACGTTTGACGCATTTTCTTGTTTCGATCTATGTAAACTAAAGATATTGAATCTCCGAAGTGTTTTTTTCAATATGATACGATACTCAAACTGGATAATTTAAAGACACAATACACTGCTATGACGTCAATGCAATACTAGAGAAATAAGTCAGATCAAGATAATTTGAAGATGCAATACTCAATTCTGACGTCATTAATACAGTATACAAATACTCAATACTTGATACATGTAGGACATAAAACTTACAAATATAATATAAACACACACCAGGGGTTGCAGCTAAAAAGTACAACCTTGTTAACGTGTTGTAAGACAGTACAAATACACTAACTGTTCATAAGGTACAAGCTCTCATGTCGTATTGTAACAATACAGAAATACACTAACTGTTGCGACTTGTAAGGTACAAGCTCATATGTTGTATTGTAACAATACAGAAATACATTAGGAATTGTAGGACTAATACGATATAATATCCATGGCATACTATGAATAATACAGAAATGTAGAAGTCTTGCCGCACTGATAAGATATTTCCCATATGACTTACTATGTACATACAGAATTACATGCATAAGACGTTGTTGGACGTATACGATGCATAACTCATACGAAGTTATATGAACAATACATAAATAAATTATAAGTTAAAAGACACAATACTCATGACGTATTATGAACAATACAGAATAACACTAGCAGATGTTGGACTTACAAGACACAATACTCGTGACGTATTATAAACAATACAGAATAACACTAGCAGATGTTGGACTTACAAGACACAATACTCGTGACGTATTATGAACAAAGCAGAAGTACATTAGAAGTTGTCGAACCGATACTCGTGACGTATTTTGAACAATACAGAATTACATTATAAGTTGTCGGACTTATAAGATACAATACACGTGAATATTATGAACAGCCTAGAAATAAAAAGATGTCGGACGTACAAGACACAATCCCCTTGAGGTACTATGAACATCCAGAAATGCATCATAAGTTGTCGGAATTTACCGATATAATAATCGTATAGGGTACTATTAACACTATAAGGTGTGATATATCATTTGGTATATGGTTTGTGAAGGTAGGGTACGGAAACATATATAGTCGGTAAAAATACGTATCTGGCTAGACGCAGGAGACACATCAGGGGTTGTGATTTATTACACATTCACAAACACACTTTGAATAATACGGAGACATCGCGTCAGGAGTTTTGACTTATCAAATTGAATTGGAATTTCGAATGGTGTTTTACGCCACACTCAACAATTGTTCAGTCATATGGTGGCGGCCAGTGTTTAATAGTGGATGAGATAATCCGGTTACGTTGTAACCCAGGAAGAGACCACCAGATTTACGCAAGTAAACAGGTAAACTCTCACAAAAATAGCTTAGTTTCCACCGGGACTCGAACACACACACTTACATGACACATCAAGATTTGTGACATTTCAGAAACGTACTTACATGGCCTGGTATACACAATAAAGAGACAAGAAAGTGGTTGGGATTTATGAAACAATTAGGAGATATGTCAGTAATTGGGATTTATGAGACACTTACTTACTTCCATAGCGTGTTAAAAACAATAATAAGATATGTAAGGAGTTGGGATTTATGAAACACTTAAATAGCGTGTTAAAAACAATAAGGAGATATGTCAGGAGTTGGGATCTATGAGACACTTACCTACATAGCGTGTTAAAAACAATAAGAAAATATGTCGGAATTTGTGATTTATCAGACACTTACTTACATTGCGCGGTATAAACAATAAAGAGACAAGTCGGTAGTTGGGATTTATGAAACACTTACTCACAAACTGTGGTAAAAACAATTAGGAGACAAGTCAGTAGTTGGGATTTATGAGACACTTACTTACATTTCGTGTTAAAAACAATAAGGAGACAAGTCAGGATTTGGGATATATGAGAAACGTACACAGCGTGGTAAAAACTATTACAATAAGGAGATATGTGAGGAGTTGGGATTTATGAAACACTCACTCACAAACTGTGGTATAAACAATAAGGCGACAAGTCAGTAGTTGGGATTTATGAGACACTTACACAGCGTGGTATAGACAATAAGGAGAGAAGTCAGGAGTTGATATTTATGAAACACTTACATAGTGTGGTAAAAACAATTGGGAGACACGTCAGAAGTTGTGACATTTCAGGCACTTACTCACACGACTTACTATTGACAAAAAATAGATAATGCGTCAGAGGGTGCAATAAATTCTGATACTAACGGAATATTCTAATTTTGAATTTTGAATGTTGTTTAACGCCACACTCAACGATTTTTCAGTTTAATGGTGGATGTTAATTTTAATGGTGGGGTTAGAGAACCCGGTTACAGTGTATCCGGGTTGGAGACAACGGCAGGTAAACTGACAAATTTTCTCACAAAAAGTCAGCTTATGTTCCAGCGGAGCTCGAACCCGCGCTAATCAGAAGTAAGAAACCTCATTGTTCAAAGCTCAATGCTCCAATTACTGCGCTACATAATTCCCTTTAGGAAATATAATGTGAATATCGAATTCGAAATAAGCTTTAAATTAAAATACCTAATAAGCTGTACTTATTTACATTAAAAGTTTACGAAAAAATAATTGCCGGATGCACGCGTCTAAGGTAACATCACAAACCCGCAAGATCACATTCCTCTGCTTTGTGTCTCGGTTAAACCATAATTGGAGTTACCGTTCTTAGATTTAAAAAAAATAATAAAAAGGGGGAGACCCACAGGGCAACGATTCCTTGAGGTCAATAAATCAGAAATAGAGACTGAATACACAGATATGTAGATGAATAAAGCTGATTGGTGGTCATTAGAAATTTGGTATAGAAAACCTTATCGGATACTCGATATAGGTTGAAATGGAGGTTTCTTAACATCTCGAGGGGGTACAGTTATATGACTACTACGGTAAACAAACTTCCATATCATCATACGACCAGGGTCATAAATGTATAATATTAATCTTTCTTAGAACAATCAAAGCTAGTTTGTAATTCAATATCAAGATGTCAAGATATTTCTATCGAATGATTTTCAAGAGAAGAGAATATTCAATCGATAAAAAAAACAAAAAAAAACAAACAAAAAACATTATTTCCATCTGCGCTTTTATTTCTTCGTAGATACTTGTAATATTGAGTTCCCATTTTATGCCATAAGTTATTAGGTACAATAGGCAGTATGATCCAATTTGTGTTATATATTATGGCTTTTTGTGATATAATTTCTTTCACTTCAGAATATTTTATTTCCAATTTAACACAAATGTAATATCGTGCTGCTATGCAAATGTTTTGATAGAACCGGTATATCACAATAGTCTTAGTAATCATATCATTTTTGTAAATGACATTCCCGATTTAGATTCAAAGATTAAAATCAAAATATGACATCATCCAAGTCCTCAAATTGCCATATTACATTCATTTTTCTTATTTGTACTAATGGAACTTCGATAACCATAAACATAATTTCATACCGACTTATAACTAATTCCCGACAATCGATGAACGAGTAAATTTAAACTATGTTGTGCCTTTCGAAATATACTACTTAACGGACATGAACTTTTTATACTTGTTCTCTTAATATTTTTGTGTTACAATACCTATCGCACGTGGTATCAAAATATAAATATGACTTGACAAAATATTGTATTAAAATTTATATTCAAAGCCTACCATTGTAGCCACGAAGTGTAATCCGTTTAAATGGTGGTAGTCTGCGAATATTTTATTTTCTAGTTCTGTACAAAAGGCAATTTAATTGCACTTAATGTGGTTTCATTTTTTGAATATATATCATTGTATACGTACTATATATATATATATATATATATATATATATATATATATATATTGTATTAAAGTTTATATTCAAAGTCTACCATTTAGCCCCAAATGTATTCCGTTTAAATGGTTTATTTTTATATATATATATATATATATATATATATATATATATATATATATATATATATATATATATATATATATATATATTTATATATATATAGTTATTCTGTTCCAGACGATCGTTTCTGTTCATAGGTTGAACGCCAATTTATAAAAAATGCATATTTTCTAAAGAGAAAGTGATATCACATAAGTCCAAATAATAAATCTAAATTTATCGTAAAATCCGTCCAAGTCCAACCACTCAACCCAATAATTTCTATCAAAAGTTTTCAAAGGTACATGAATGTTAGTCATAGATGATTACATTGATTTGTTTAATTTCCATAATATGCTATAAGTTATTAGCTACAATACTCCAAACAGTTTACAGTAAGATTCAATTAGTGTTATATGTAACATTATGTTTTAATGTCACATATTCTCTGTAGATTTTTTTTTTCAATTCAATATCATGAAATGTATTATTAAAGGTTCTGTTATATACAATTTTATATAAATGTTTGATCACCACAGCTTTCTTGAAAATGAACATAACATTATTTGTAAATGATTTACCCGTTTTAGACGGAAAAGTTGAAAACGAAATAAATCGTTGAATAGTCGAAATATATTCTTTTTAGTTATTTGCATAGGCGTCGGAACCGGGGGGGGGGGGGCTAGGGGGGCTTAGCCCCCCCCCCCCACTTTTTTTTGCAAAGATAGACATAGGTGTTGAAAATTGGGGCTTAGCCCCCAGACGTTTCTGGCGTGTGTGTGTTTTAAGTTGGTTTAGCCCCCCCACATTCAATTTGCTTCCGACGCTAATGATTTGTATAACAAAAACATAATTTTGCATAATAATGATACTTTGGAATTGCTATTCAACATCCCAAGAACGAATATATATAAAATCTTATATATTGAGATATTAATTTATAACCTTCATGATGTTCAGGGTACAATATACAAATCGGGTATTGTGTTTATGTGTTACTTATGTACATTGTTCGACTATATTTTGTGTTTACAATGCATATCGCACGTCGCATCAAAAATATTGACATGACTTGACAAAGATATTGCAATAAAGTATATATTCCAAGTATACAATATCATTCTTTGTAAACGACTTCCCTATTTTAGACGGAGAAGTTGAAAATAAAATATAATGTCTTAACCCCCACCCTGTAGCTCCGGAGTTGATCCTCCTTTTTCTACCGTGCAACCAGACAAAATTATGCGTGCTTTTTTTATGCTTTACAATACACATCGCGCTTCGTATGAATATGACTTGACAAATATATCGTATTAATTCATCAACCCCTGAAAAACCAATGGACTCGTCGGTAAATCAATGATTTACATAAGTCCAAACGCGTCTTAAGGTGTGAATTGGTTAACGTAAATATATACTATTGTATACTGTTGTTGCCAGAAGATAGAGTGTAAAAGGCTGTCCCCGCGTTTGATTTTATATCGTGAAGTTGTCCTGCACAGAATGTAATTTCAATGCATAATAAGTGTAGTTTTATTATTCTTGAAGATATATTATTATACACATGCAATGAACTTCATATATATATATATATATATATATATATATATATATATATATATATATATATATATAATATATATATATATATATATATATATATATATATATATATATATATATATATTCCCATAACTTCTTTTATGGGTACTCGCAGGTGCATAAGCATTTATCAAATGACTAAGTGTTTACTGCAGAAAGCAGTTTTTAAAAATGTCAGTTCTCAGTTATGGATTTGAATATTCATTATAATTATCTGTTGTGTTCATGACAATAGGAATTCATCGTTATACAATATCTGGCTTAAATCAGTATTCCGATCCATTTAATTTCTTATCAATATACATTTATGTTGCCGGGTGGGCGCAAGAGCAACGGTTTTCCATTGTTATAATCTAGGTCTGCATTTATTAATGTTTTGTGTTTTCTGACCTATCTATATATAAATCTTTTATATTCTGAGATATTAACTGAATAGCTTACATGTGATACATATATACAAAAAGGAGAGAAAATGTCATTTTCTATGGAGGTAAAGGAAATCACTTAATACTTTAAAGTTGTCTCTGGTGATATTTAACAAACATTGGGTACAGAAATAGAAAAACAAATTTACTTTACTTTAATATCAGCGCGGTATATAAAGTATAAATCCTCTTTAATACGACCAAAGCTTCTGTGTGACCATAAATTATGAAACTGGATATTTGTTACCATCAAATATTCAAGTGGGCGACACATATGACCATTAATTAATTTTTCAGCTGGCAAACACATGCATATGTAGTTCAACATAGAAAACCTTGCTATTTATGTATATAATAATAATAATATCAGAATAAATGATATTGAAACAGAGAACAGAACGAGGACACATCGGAATGCATCAGCTTTGTAAGATATTGTAACCTTCTTTGTAAGATATTTGTAACCTTCTTTGTAAGATATTTGTAACCTTCTTTGTAAGATATTTGTAACCGTCAGATATTTCAGTCTTATTTGTAAGATATTTAGAGTTTTATCTATAAGATATTTGCAGTCGTATTTGTAAGATATTTCAGTCTTATTTGTAAGATATTTGCACTTTTATCTTTAAGATATTTGCAGTCGTATTTGTAAGATATTTCAGTCTTATCTGTAAGATATTTGCACTTTTATCTCTAAGATATTTGCAGTCGTATTTGTAAGATATTTCAGTCTTATTTGTAAGATATTTGCACTTTTATTTTATCATTTGTATCATTTTTAGTGTTACACCACTGACATGTTAACTGACTGTTCCTTTACCTGGGCCACGACATATGACGTTCGTGTTTTGTTTGTTCCGGTGGTTATTTACGCGACATTCAAAGATTTTGAGTTATATAGTGGCGACCAAACATTAAGTGGTGAAGGAGAGAGCACGATTACAATGTACCTGGAAAACTTTCTCATAAAATCATAAGTAAGTAAGGAATGGTGTCCGGTTAGCGCAGTGGTTAGCGCACTCGCTTTTCACCAATGCGCCCATTTTCGATCCTCGAATTGGACAGGGGAGTATGTGAGATGTTATGGCGGTCGCCAGGTCGGACACGTCGGTTTTATCCGGGTACTCCAGTTTCCGCCCACAGCAAGGACCCCATAACGACAACATCAGAGCAAACGAGAAACATTTATACAAGTTGTTTAAACTTGTGTGTTAATCGCTGTAAAATAAATAAGTTTAAACTTTATTTAAGGAAGGTAAAAGATTATTGAAATGGATCCGTGGCCAGACTGTTAGGGCATCCCGCTTTACATTACGATAAACCAGAGGTATTGTGTGAGAACATAAACCGAGTGCCCCCCACCCGCCAACCATAACATTCACCTACTACCATATGTTTACAGAATCATAAAATGAGGCGGCGCAAACACCAGAAGATTTGTTTCTTAGAAATGTTTATTTATTCAACAAAACAACAAAATATCTCAAATTAAAGTACCCTCTGCCGAATGTACAATCACTGTAAGGTCCATTAAAAAGCAAAATTCAAAACAAAGACTGTGGGAATGAGAGTGGACAGAAACACGAAACACTGGAAACAGAATAGAAATAATAGATTGAATCAATGTTTCTTATATAACTTTTAATTTACTGTTGAATAGAAAAAAGATGAATCGTTCTGGTAGTGAATAAGAACAGAAAAATGAATGATGGAATTGACAACGTCTTGTAATATGTGACATTTTTATGTCGATAATACAACTCATTTATGATATCAACTGCGCAAACACTACTGTTTCTCTAACAATGCTAGAATGTCTATATTTCATTCTCAGATCGTTTCTTGCAGAAATAACACGAACTGAACAAGCAACAGCAGTCGGTAAAAACAAGACCTGGGAAAACAGTGTTCGATACAACCACACGGAACTCATGGTATGTTCTACTCGTAACACTGTATGTTCTACTCGTAACACTGTATGTTCTACCCGAAATACTGTATGTTCTGTTGCACGATCTCTGTTAGACAATAAAATGCACGAACACATTCCTAAATGACTACAATGGATGGCAGAAAAAACATTGCGATACATGGAGATATTTATAAATGACCATAATATATCACTAGATATTTTATATCACGCTGAGTAAAGTTTTTATTGACATTGTGTACAAATTTGATATATTCACGATGTAGTACAACTTATATCTCTATATCGTCGGGTATTTCAAAAAGTCCTACTACGCTTGTAATTATATTTGTTTATTGTTGGTTCATTTATAACATGATGTAAAGGAAAAATGACAACAGTGTTCGTTTTGGTTTTAATTTGATTACAAGATCAAACATAAGGGGAAGACAGAATTCGTGTATTTTCTGTCAAAAGGTAAGTCATCGGTGTATATAGAAGCACAAATCCATTCCATGTATCTTAATTCAGTAGTCAATAATGGAGGGCAGTATACGGAAACCGACACGTGTTTCGGGTCACACGTAGCAATGATACTGACATTTATCTGCGCCTTGTATGATACCACTTTTTGTTCTCTAGATCTATTTTGAATTCCAGCTCATCCGATAAAGTCTGATTGACAGAAACAATCGTCTTGAGCATTTCTCTTGGCAACTATTTTTTTTTACAAAACTCTAACTTTGGTATTATGAGTATAATATTTGCAATAACAACTTTATATGTCGCTCTATAAACATGCGAAAGTTGTTGTAGAAAGACATTGTGTCCTTATAACAAAATATCTTGTCATAAAAAATATATCATCTTGTTATAACGTCATATGAAGTATCTCTTTATAACAAGATATTACGTCGTAATAACAAAATATGCTGTAATCATACAATATTATGTTGCTACAACGAAATATATTGTTGTAACAACAATATATCTTATCGTATTAATTTGAATGTTTATTTATTCAACAAAACTGGAGCTTTGTATTGTGCAGACATAATACTATGTAACTGATATACATATTGTCGTCTTTCACTTGATAAAGGCCAATTGGCCGAACATGTGTGGAATTTGAGTGTTTTTTCGCATACTGATGTTTTGTATATTATTATATATTATATCGAGAAAACAAAATTGAAAAAACTGGATTTATGCATTTCACTTACACTATATTTAATTTTCCATTTTCTGTCAAATATTCCGACATGGTATGATGATCCCCCAGTTTAACTGTGTACTGTGTACGGTGGTCGAGATTTATGTAAGTAAACAAACATATATAAACATGATTCCTTTGGTCAATTTTGATTTGTTATCTACATTAAAGGTACATTCATTCATCTGGCTTTGCAAATAAGAAGGTTTACTTTACTTTAAACCATCTTACGAAACATCTATAAACTTGTTAACCTGTGAATATATATATTTGTACTCAATAACTTGAATGACTTTTAACGGTGTAGCATTTGAAATGAATCCTGTCAAATTCTCTCTTCAACAAATATATTCACTTATGTCTCTTTCGTACTTTAGGGTAGCTTTAATATGACAAAGAGTGCTAAATAAACATCGTAAACTTGTGAATAGTATATTCTAAAATGAATTACTGCTTAACTTGAACGCAACCATGAAAATAAATAATTTGTTGCCCTGAAATGCACATAAAAATCAGCATACAAGTTGCACAGAATTTTGCTATTCATTCTTCAGCTATGTGGATTAATTTTGTAAAATGTCTGGTATTTCAGAATCAGTAAATACATAACATTCGGGAAAAGAAAAACAATCTAACACACAGTCTCTTAATTACACAAGCTTGTTTATTTTTTAAGGACTTCAAGAAATGAAATTTTGAAGAAATGATATTTGGCATACGGTTATATATGGACGCATCTGTTATAGTGAAACGTATAAAAACAAATCTCAGATACCAAAGTATAAATCTATAGGATGTCAAGGATATAGATACAAATATGGTAAAAAATGAACAAACATGGACCTTTGGAAATCAAGATTTGTCAAAATCAAGAGTAAGCATCCCTTGTCGACCGGTCACACCCGGAATGGAAGTGAAATATGCGATTATATAAGCACGAATTTGGAAATCATTACAAACTTGGATGCTGTTGACGTTTGAAACGTTATATCTACATGCTGATTGAGTTTACTCAAAACAGAAAAAACATAGATACAAAATTCTCTGGACAATATATCATATTGAATATAGGG